>JAHBCN010007038.1:0-45628 GCA_019359885.1 Listronotus oregonensis
CAAGTTTTTTTTTTTTTTAATTTTTTTTTCCCAAAATTTTTCAAATTTTAAATTGAAATAACTTTCTAAAAAATCATAAAACTGACAATATATTCATTTTATTTTAATCTAGGCTAATACTAGAATCATACACATTTAATATTTTCCCATGACAGCAAAAAAAAATTAGGCCCTCAAACCACAAAAAAGATAAAAAATATTTTAATTTGCACTGAAAAAAAAAAAATAGAAATGATGATGAGTTTTTAATTAGTAAAAAACATCTTCAATTTTTTAAACCCCGATAACCACAACTAACCACAATTTTATTAAATACCCCTAGTAAATTACCGGAAAGAGGTCACGAATTTTTTAAAATTAAAAATTTTTTAAAATATTTGACCGAAAAAAAATTTGGGGAAAGTTTTCGGGGGGATTTCTAAGAAAATTTTGGCGATAAATTTCGAATAAAAAATAAATTTCTTCGATTTTGCTTAACAAAATGAAGTTTTTTTTTTATAAATTAAAATGCAAATTCCTAACTTTAGTTTAAACCTTTAAATAATTAAAAATCTTTTTTATCTTTTTTTAACAATTACTAATATTAGTGGAACATCATTTATTTTTATTTTGATTTTTAAAAACCCATTCAAGTTTTTTTATGCTTAACAAAATGAAGCTTTTTTGAAAATAAAATGCAATTTCTAATTTATTGCATAGAATCTTTAAAAATTTTAAAACAATAGGATTTGTAGTTTGGAAAAATATTCAGACATTAAAAAAAAACCATCGTCACTTCCTATTTTTCAAAATGCATTGAAAATTTAAACGAAGAAACCGGGTGAAAAACTTTTAAAGAATAAGAATATCTAGTAAAATCTTTAATAAAATTTTAAAAAAATATCTAAATTCAAAATTTAAAAAAACTTGTGTCTAAATATTTTATATATTTACAAACATAGACATTTACAATATTCAGCAAATTTCAGTTTTTAAATCCTATTTATTCTCCATTAAAAGAGAAAAATTTTGTTAGAATTTGAACATCACTTAAATTTATTTTAAAAAATTTGTTATTAAATTTTATTTAATTTGTAATAAATAATTTTTTAAAAATTTTACAAATCAAATTTTTATAATTTTTTTTTTTTTTAAGCAAAAAAATTTACATTAATATCTTTTTTTAAAAAAAAGGTAAAATTCTACATAAATAAGGCATTAATTCCCCGTCATTATTTTTAATATTTTGACTTTCAAAAGTGACAGGAAATTTCCGTGTAAATTTTTGGAAGTGCTAGTGGATGAATTTTCCGGAAATTTTTGTTTGCCATGGAGATGATTGTAAATAAAAACTTTGATTGGTTGGGAGTAGGTTCAAAATTTTCAAAAAAAGTGTTTTCTTCTAAGCTCAGGGGAAAAAAATTAATAAATTTTTTGTATTCCCAGAAACAAATACACCAATCGGTTGGTCGGGTTCTTCAAAGTCCCGTTCTCACTCCGACACTTGAAGTTAAAGGAGGGAAGAAAAAAATAGAAATTTTTAAGGATGTCCCGTTAAAATAAAATAAAAATATTGTCAGTTTCTTTTTTCAAAAGGGGTTATTTCATTTAAAATCTAAAGTTTAAAAATTTTAAAAAAAAAATCTTAACAAAAAAAAATTTTGGGCCCAAGTCAAAATATTTGGCAGCTAGACAGCCCCCCCTATCTTAGATTTACATATGTCTACTCATGGCCGAACACCCTGTATACCCTTTTCTTCTACATTAAATTAAATTTTTAAAAAAAAATTTTTCTCCGATATACGAGCATTTCTTCCTTTTTTTTGGAGCACTTGAAACTGGAAACTGAAAACTTGATTCTAGCTTTATTGCGCCGAACAACTACTGAAGCTATAACTTTTAAAATGATTAAATTTCAAAAAATCCTTTTATCTAAAAAGATATTCTCGAATATCTAAATTATTAAAAAAAATAACTTTTTTTTTGATTTTTAACTTTTCATACTACAATAATTTTAAAAAGAACTTTCGTAAATAATTTAACCTTCATCTGTCACCACGAAAAAAAACTTTTTATATTTAATAAATATTCAAATCATATTCATTTCAAATGCAGTCCTAACTTTTAAACAAACTTTAAAGGGACATGCTTTATGCTCTGGTCCGACACAATAGACAACTTGTCATCTACAAACTCGACGGGTTCCATACAAGAGATATTAAAGCGACCCAAAATGGGAAATCGGTTTAGTTTTGATACGGCACGCCCGAAAAAGATGTGGAATCACATTGAAAAGTTGGTGGCGTGTCCGGAGAATATTTCTCTTAGTACTCCAGGTAGGTTTCAATGATTTTTAATACTAAAAAAAGGGGTTGGTGATAGACATTTTTCTTAATTATTTTTAAAACCATTTTCCCCGAAAAAAAATTTTTAAAAATAAACCCTTTTTTGAAAAAAAGATTTTAACCCGACAACCCTCTTTCCCCCGTTTTAAAAAAATTTTTAAACGAATCTTAATTATTCAATTTAAAAGTAATTGCAAAATTACCAAATTTTCGGGTTTAGGTAAAACCAAAAGACACCAGTAAAATAAAAATTGTTCCCCGACATGAGGAAAAGTGTCAATAAACAGTGACAGTCGGTATTTGAAAAAAATTAAATTATTTAATCAAACGAAAAAGTTTTCCAAAATTTAAATGGCATTATGCGGGAAACTTTTTAGGGGCAGTATCTGAAATGTTTTCGGTTTTTTTCCCCCCCAACCCCAATTTCGCCCCTTTCAACTATTAAAGTATTGTCGAAGTTCGATTTTAAAGGGTGGGTAAAAAATTAATTGAAAATTCTTAAACTCAGGATTCAAAAAAAAGACCCGAAGAAAAAAAAAACAGGATTTTAAATTTTTGAGTGGGGGAGGAAAACAAAATGGTTGGTAAAAAGGTTTTTTTTGGGGCAAAAGGTAAAAAACACCCTTAAAAGGTATTGCCCCTTTTAAAAAAACACAAAAAATTATTCGTAAAAATTGCTTTAAGAGCTGCGGAAGGAAAAAAAAGGGCCGAAAAAGGGGTTTTGTTTTGAAATGAGGGAAAAAATTTAACGATGGGAAATTTTTTTAAAAAAATTTTTTTTTCCCGGGTGAATTACATTCCCCTAAACAAAACCCAAAATTTTAAAATTGGGTTTTAAAAGGAAGAAAAAATAAACTTTGTTTTGTTTATTTTAATAAAATATCCCCAAAAAAAAATGTATTCGGGGGAAATTTATGGACACCTATTTTGGGCCCCTTTTTATGGACTTTTTTTTGACAGCAAAAATTTATTTCACTTTTTTTAAAATCAAATTTGGAAATTTCCAAAATAAATTCTGGTACCAAATGGATTTCCCCTCCCAAAATTTAACCCTGGGGATTGGGGGAGAGTACCTGGAAAATCCCTTTTAAGGCAATATTATTGGTCCAGGGGTCCCGGATCCCTTTCCCAAAAACCCCCAGGTGACCTGACCTTTCCCCGAAGGATTTTCTTTCTGTGGGGTCACTTAAAGTGTCTTTTAATAAAAGTGAAAAATTTGAGAATCTAAACCAGCCACAAAACGCTATTTTGTTAGAATGTAATAAAATTTGCAATATCAACAGCAACGTTAGAAATAAATTTTATGATCGGGTTGGGATTTGTTTCCCATTAAGGGGGGTTGTTTGAATTTTTGATCAATTAATTTTTTTATGTAATTTTCTATTATTTTGAAAAAAGTGATTGTATTTTATAAATTTTAAAATATTAGGAGTTCAGTTCTCTCTTTTTTCGGATCTATTTTCGATCTTCTAAGTTAAACATTTAAAATTATTTATTGCGATGGCTTTGTACTCGAATTTACTGACAATACGTTTAATGGTTGAAATGGACCTATACTTCAAGTCCAAAATTTCTGTCAATGACGCATCGCTCGCTTTTAGAGTGCCCCGGGTTGTGTGGGGTCAGGGGAATCAATTCCAGTGGCGTATGCATTTTAGAAAATAAATGATAAAATTTCGTCAAAACATGAAAATATTTTTACAAGCAAAAGTTATTTTCTCACATTTTCATCAACCCTTTAAATTAGTAACAAGCCTATATTATTTTGGTATTATTCGGATTAATGAAAAATGTAATTTTTTTGCTTAATTTTGCACACTCTTATTTTGAGGTCATAGAACACAAATTTGAGTTTTTTGGCGATTTTTCAACGTTTTTCCAAAAAATACATTTTTTACTTTAATTTTACCTTCTCTATTTTATTTGGCTACAAAAAATAATAAAATTTAGTCTAAACATAAATTAAAAAATTAAAAGCAGAACGATAGACAATCCAAGTTACACCGACTTGCCAATTCACCACCGATCTTGCAATTTCAATATTAAATACTTTTATTCATACTATTATATTCACATCGCATTGCTTCATCAAAAATATCCACTATATAAGGAACACGAAAGCTCTAAGGTCATCAGTTTGTAGAATCCAATAACTATTTCGGGTCTTTCGTGTTCCATATTTAGGATTTCCATATCGAGAATATTTTTGATCAAACATTGCGGGACGAGCGAAGCAAGGTTCGCATACCTTATAAAAATGTCATAAAGAAAACTATTACAACCTGGTAACAGGTCAACATTTTTAGAATTTCGAGTTGAATACGGACGTAAACGTTTTACCTACTTTTTATTGAAAATTAAGGTTTTTTCCTTACTTTTTAAGTGTTTTTTTTTTAATATTAACATAGTATAAGTTTTTTAAATATGTTTTCGTGCAAATGACAGAATTTAAAGGAATATGTCGTAAAATGGAATTAAACAATTCAATTATTATTTTTTTTAAATACTATAAGAGGCAGCCAAAAAAACAGCTTCTGATTCATGTTTAACAATCGAAAAGTAAAAAGTGTGCAAAAAATAGCGAAAAAAATCCATTTTCCAGTATCCGCATAATTACTAATATTGATTTTTTTGCCTTTTAAAACTCTGAATACCGTACGCGAATTAACTTTTGTTAAAGTTGCACATATCTCTGCAGCATCCAAAGTGGTTAGTTCTGGATTTCGTTCCCGAATCCCATGGTAAACATTTTTAACCATTATTCGTTCTTTTAACGTTAACTGAGTTTTTTTTTTGTAGGCGGATAACTAGTTAAAGGTTGGTTAATATTCATAGTTTACAGAATTAAAAGCACTTAACAACACTAAATCTTTATATACAATTATATACACTAAATAAGATAAACTATTATAAAATTGGCACAAAACAATATCTATATACTACAATTATTAGAAATTTATAATATTTAGAAAATACCCTGTATAGCAATTAAAATTTAAACTTACAAAATCAGCCCATAATCAATAATAACTAAATAAAATCATCGAACAGCACGAAAACCCTGTCGATACGCTTATTTTCAAGTCTCTTCAAGTTGTAAACTAAGGAATGTGTGTTGCCACTTTTATTGTCTTCTCGATAACAATGATTTCAATACATATTGGCGTGCTATTTTAAGTGCGAGCGCTGGCTGGTAACTTATTTTCGCGAATTATGACAACGTGGCGATGAAACTTTTGGCCGGTTCACTGTTATTTGAGCGGAAAAGTATATCATAGGCTTAAAAATCATTTACTAGTGTTAGATTTTTATTCAGCCGCTTCGTCGGTTGGGTGGCCGGTATTAAATGAGTCACTGACAGAAATTTTGGACTTCAGGTATAGATAGGCTTGATGGGAAAATAAATTGAAAATATTTTAGACACTGCTATTGGTTTAATTAAATTCTAGTATGATAATATTTTTTTTAATGATCGAGAGTAATAACTGTTATTAGCTAAACTTAATTGTTACATTAAATAAAAGGTTTGATTAAAAAATAATGTTAACGTGTCTTTTACTTTCAATGTAATGATTGTGAAAACATTCTTGTATTTAGCTGTACGTCAGATTTGACAAAGCCCTACACCAAATTGTTTGCTGGTGGCTGGTGTCTGTTTGTTTTTTCCAGAACCGAAAATTTGGAAATTTATACGCTTATTAAAATTTTTTGAAACTTGGCACGAGGGCTTGTCAGATTGGTCTCTTCAAAAAGTTATCTTACATTTTTTCTGTAAAATGTACAGGAGCCAATAATTAACCCCCTTAAAATTTACATGGCAACAGTGACAAAATATAATGTTTAACTAAGTTAACACAATCCAGAATTATGTTTGATTTTGAATATTTGCTTTAAGATGAGAACCATTAGGTTTATTTAAAGGTTTTAACGTCAAAATTGAACAATATTTTTCGCTTAAAATTTCTTCTCCTTAAAACTAGTTACACCAAAACTAATTGGTTTTATAATAAAACACAATTATTCTACAGAAAAAAACTAATTATTACAAGTATTTACACATTCCTATAATTTTAAAAGTTAAATTAGCTTTCATCAATTATTTCGAGCATCCTTCTCCCACTAATATATTACATAATTTCATTGACTGGTTTTGAAAATTAAAATAAGATATCTTGAAGGTGCTTTTTAATAAAAATAATGATTAAATAGGCATGATATTATATATAAAACCCTTAAAAATGTAACCGTTTTAATTTTCCTTATCGCCATTACTCATTTGTTGTGAAAGTTATCAGTGATAAGAAAAGTAAACCATTATTAAACTTATTTGCATCAAATCCCCTACTTTTGCACATCTGAATTACCCACGATATCACAGAATAAATAATTGTGTAAACTATTAGGCAAATCAAATATTGACTACAACGATAACATTTTTTTTTTTAATGAATTACTTACTACACGTTTAGCTCCGAAACATTTTGATCTAATAAAAAAATCATATAAATATTTTTAAAAATGTACAAATCCAGCGCATTTCTGTGCGCCAGCTCTTGCAGAGAGTCCTTTTCGCACTCGAGTGCTTGCCAGAAAAAATCACTACGCGTCGTTTGGGCAACCACTTTTCGCACTTGTTAGGAAAATTACTACAACTTATTAATTTTTATAATTTCTCATTTTTCAGGAAAAAAGAAAAAGAAGAAAGAAAAAAAAGAGAAGCCTCCACCTCTCCCTGCAAAGAGTCACATTTCTCAGCCATGCTGTTTCCAACACATAACTTCAGTGGACAGAGAAGATACGGAGAGGTACTACTCGCTCAAGGAGCTACTACCTAGAACTCCAGAAATTTTAAATCCAAGAATACGTCAGCTTGAGGGTTCTTAAGAAGTATATTACAATATTTTTGCTTGATTTTTTTTTCGATGTTATTTTCTACTATAAAATAAAGTGGGTTTATTGGATCTCGCAAAACCTTATAAGGAAAAAAGAAGCTAAATATCTGGAGAACTGTTGGTCTTAGCGATTTGATTATTAGGACCTTTTTTGTAGAACATTATATATTCAACAACTTTGTTATTTTCCTTTTTTGTGTAGCTTTTGTTATTTATAAGAAAATGACAGAAAAAGGAGAATTTTTTGAAAAAATTAGGTTTAGTGACCCGTACTACCTCGCCGGTGTGAGTTGCGCAATGGACACTTTTATTAGTCCAAGAAAATAGGTCGTAAAATTTTGAGATTAAAACTTTTTTGATATACATAAGTTACTTTGGAGAATCTAAAAAAGAACTGTAAATTTTTCTTTTGAATTATCCCCCGGGAAGAGGTAAAAAAAATTAAAAAAGTGTTTTTTTTTTTGAAATTTTGAGAAAAAGGTAAGTCCTAGAAAAAAAAGCTCTAAATAAAAGTTGTAGAATGTAAAATTCTACATAAAAATGATTTAATAACTTTTTTCCTAAAATTAAAATTAACTGAGATAGGGTAGCCAGAAGCTAGGAGATGATAACAGCAACTTGGACTATATAGAGCATTTAATTCTCAAAAAATTCCGTCTTTGGTCGAGAAGATAACATAAAATGCTGCTGAGTTATAGAAATTAAAATAAAGTATCAGAGTTTACGTGTTTTTTAAATAGAAAATCTTCACACTGAAACTTCCAGGAAATTTTTGGGGCTATTTTCAACAAAATTTCACGGTAGGACCGAAAAAATAGTCGCCAAAAAAAATCACCCCAATATATATATATATATATATATATATATATATATATATATATATATATATATATATATATATATATATATATATATATATATATATATATATATATAAAATAAAAAAAAATTAAACCCACTTTTTTTTAAAACCATATTTTATAGTAGCAAAATAAGAATAAAATAGTTTTGTACAAATCGACTGAAAACAACTAGGTTATATAGCGTTTTTTAGTTATATTCCACGCTTTAAAAATGTTATGTTTTTTTAGAGTTAAAAAATATTTATATAGTAATCCTTAGAATTTAGATTAAGATTTATGTTAATGAATTATTGTGCTAAAAAAGTCAAAACCAAACATTTCCCAAAATTTAACACAATCGAATCAAACGGTTTGATAACCAAAATAGTCCAATCATTATAGAAAAAAAGGTCATTTTTGTAATTATTGTTAACAAAAAATATCTGAAAATCAAACCATTTTTTTTCAGGTAATTTTTTAAACAAAAATTATTAAAAAAAGAGGGCATTCTTTTCGTTTTTTTTTAATATAACAAAAAGTACTGGCTATATTGCTTTACTCATAATAGAGCGGTTGTAAAAAATTCAAAAATCTAGAAAATGGTTTTTGAAAAATCTCGATCCGACCATTTTTCACAGGGAAAAGCCGGAAAAACACAAAAAAAATTGTATCTCCGTTAATTTTCAATATTAAGGGCTAATTTTTTGGGAAATGATAGTCAATAACATATACTTTGAGCTGCCAAAAGATCAAAATTGTCGCATTAATAATTTTTATTCAATCGTACTATAAACAAATGAGGCCCTTATCTTGCAAGTGAAACGGGAAATTTTTTGGTTTTTAAAGTTGAGATTAAAACCCACAAATTGTATACCTACATTTTCATATAAATTTGGAGAACTTGTTGAAAATGTTGTGAACCTAGCGCGTTTGGAGCTGGAGAAAATATTAAAAATTACTCCTTAATTTTAATTTAATTACAAATTTTTTGAAAAAGGTCTGTTTTAACGTTTTTCCGGTTTTTCCCGGTGAAAAATGGTCGAATCGGGATTTTTAAAAAAACATTTTGTATTTTTTGAATTTTCTACAAACGGTCTTTTATAAGTAAAGTGATATAGACAGTACTTTTCGCTATATAAAAAAAATCTTTTTTTAATTACTGTTTAAAAAAATTACCAAAAAATAAAATAAATTGGTTGGATTATTGATTTTAGTAATCTACAGGTTACTCCGGAAGTCATGGCGCAGTCAGATATCTGTTGACATTAATTACAAAAAAATGATGGACTAAAATTTTTTTGCACTTCTGCACAATTATTAATATTTAGCAATTAAAAAAAGCCTAAAATATTATTATGAAGAGAAATTTTTTAAGAAATATATATTTTTTAGGTTCGGTTGACATTAAAAAAAATAAAATAGATAAATTTAGACGAAAGAGGAGTTTTTATTTCAAATTTACTGCTCGGAAAAATATAAAAATGTAAGCCCCCACCAAAACATGTTGCTACGTTCTAAAAAAAATATATTTATGTCGATTATCAAAATAATTTATAAGATCAAGAAAAAATTTTATTGGACTTATTTTGTTGATTAGAATCTCTAATTTTTTAATATCAGATACTAACATGAATCAGCTTTTCTAGCTTTCATCATATCGACTAAAATTATTTTGGTGTCTCTAATTATTACTATGAACACAAGCAGGTTAATGTAGATTTTAGACAAAAAGAAATGTTTAGCTTTTGATCTGTGATATTTTTTTGTTAATAGATTTATTAAGTAGTTAGTTTTAATAAAGTACACTAGAATATACATTCCAGTAATAAAGGTTTGATTACTATCAGTTAAATTTAATGTTAGTATTTAGTTTTAAATATTAAGGACATTTTTGGTAATTTTCCCCCAATTAATGTTAAGTAACAGAAATAAAAGTAACAACCCCTTGAAAAATTTTTTATTAAAAGTAATAAAAAAGGGGTATATATAAAAAAATATGTACTTTTTGTTCCACTCTTTACAAAATACCAATATACAGGGTGTCCCAAAAGTAATGGGACCAAGGTAGGTAGGTTTTAAAGTGAGTGGGATAACCCCCCCTTCCTCCCGCCGATCGGTCTATTGTGGCTCACACCTTTTTATATTTCTCCCACCAGGTCCAGACATCTAATAATTCTGATGATCCTGTTGGGGAGAGATCTTTCACCCCCAGGCAAAACCCGGTGTCATTGCCGAGGATTGCGAATCTTAGTTGTGCCGGTGCTGGGCACGAACACAGTATGTGTTCTGCCACCCTCCCCTCCATGCACATGCAGCACTCGACGTCTTCCGCTAGGCCGATCTTGTGCATGTGGTATTTTAATTTTGCGTGTCCCGTGTACATTACTAGAGTTTTAAGGTGTGCCCCTTGGTTGCTCCAGTAGTTTGACAGTACATTGTTGGTTCGGTGGGCTTTTGAAGGCCTTCAGTGTCGAACCCGGAAGTCCATGCCAGTACCGAAGATTTTCTTTGTGTCCAAGCTGATATGAACTGCTTGGCTGTTCCATAAGATATACCGATGACGGGTTCCGGCCCTGTGAATTTTGTCTCCGCCCCCTCTTGGCAAGGAGGTCTGCGAATTCATTACCCTCTAAGTCGGTGTGTCCAGGTATCCACAGTAGTGTAACCTTATTGTTTTGACCCAGTTTGTTCAGCGCATTCTTGCAATTTTAGACGGTTTTCGAAAGCGGATTAAGAGCTTAGAGCTGCTTGACTATGGGAGAATATTTTACTGTCTTACGTGTGCAGTGCCAATCAACCAGCGATCTAGCACACATCTCAATAAAAACTTCTGCTTGAAATATGGTTGCCGGTTTCCCAGGCTAAAGGAAAACTCTCCCGCCTTGTCCAAAATAACACTTTTTTGGTTTTGGAGCCATCGGTGTACCAACAGATGTCAGCCCGGGCAGGTCGGTCGTTTTCGACTCCCGTCCTCCCTTTTGGGTAAGGCCCCATGAGGGCCGGTTGTTTTGGGTTTCTGTAGGCATTATGTCCGAGGGCATTGCCGTCTTCACAGGTCACGACATTCCTAAGGAGACTGGTGCTCCCCATATGACAGGTCTGTCTTTGGAGGCCCTTAGATGGGTTTGCGGGGGCCCGCTGCTGCCCCGCCCACCTCCACAGAGCCATCCCTGATCTTGGTCTTATATTTTCCCTTACCGGTAATCTGTTTTGGTTGCCTTCCCCCCGGTTTTTCCACAGATCCCGGATGTCCAAAAAAATAGGGTCGCTTACGGGTCACTTTTTTTCAGATGCGTTCCAGCTAAGAGTGCTTCTGGATCAACCCCAGATTTTAGCTTCTGGGACCCAGAGAAACAGCAGATTCTTTGAGTCGAAATAATGCAATTAACGTAAACTCGTCTTATCCCAAAGTTGATAATAACTAAGATACAAACTTTTAATTTTGTTTTGTTTTTTTTGTAATAATTTCTTAACAATGACATAGCGGAACAAAATTGGGGATTTGGGGATCTTTGGGGTAGGAAATTCAAATTCGTTCTTACATTTGAGTTTAGTAGTAGAGGGCGCCAGCTACGGCCTACCCCACTTGTTTTAGATGGCATAACTTTTTTTAGGCTTAGTATATTGACCTGTTTATTTAAAAAGAAGTTACTATAATTTCAGCTGTAAAATGTATACTTTATTTAGGTAGAGCAACTGTTTTTGAGATAATCGCACTTTAAAGAACCCCGCAATTTTCCTATGTAAAATGGGCTTCGGCCAATTGTTTTTAAACTTTGCAAAGTAATAGTTTTTAACACGCTAACAAACTAAAAAAACCTAAAACCCCTCACCCCCCAAAATTATTTCAGCCTAAGAAATTATTTTAGCAAAAAAAATAAATATATTATAATTTTTAAATGTTTGTTGTAATGGTTAGTTCATAACAAAAGAACCAATTTTACTGCAATAGAGACTTGCAACAATTATAGTTATTAAGGTATCAAGGGTATTATAAGAATAATAACGCTGGAGGTCAATGGTGTGTGATATACGTTGACGAAAAGGTTATTATCCTTAATCCCGTCGTGCCTTCAACGTTTAATGTCCGATAAATATCTTATATGAGAAAAATTTGAATAATTTTGAATGTTTAGTTTAAACCAAATCAAGTACTAGCATTTCCCTTTTGACAAAATTGTCGAAACGTAATTGTGGTAACCATGGTTGTAAGTTATTTGTCAATAAGACAGCACATAAGAAATAATTTTGCGATTGAGGTATAAAAATTTCCGAAGTAGGGAAAATACCCATCTCCCCCAAGATATTTTAGTGAAAGCTGCAAAGCTGAGCATGCGCTTGTGCCAAGAAAAACTAGGCGGATTTACGAGAAGAATATTTCCATTTTGAGGCCTGGCTGACGGAATACTGCGTGGACCGTGTGGACGAAACCGTTTTGATGGCTTATTTTTAAGATTTGTCAGAGTAATATTCTCCAAATTCCCTTTGGACAAAATTTCAATGTTACGTAAAGAATTAATAATTCATAAGAAGATGAGAAGTAATGAAAAGTTGATTTTTCTGCAACAGTTCCTAAAGCAACTTGGGAGAAATTATCACCCCTAAAAGTCGAAGGTTCTGACTCGCAAACAAGTTATAACTTTTTAAAGAAACGCCAAATGAAAAATATTTAGTAGATAAAGTTGCATTAGTGATAGGTTATTCGGAGCTTGTAGAAGAGACGAGCTTGTGAAAATGAAGTTGCCGATGTGCGTGATATGGGTCAGCATATATTTATTGACATTCCACAAAGTAAAAATGGGCAAGCAAGGAGCTTTTTGGTTATTGATGACAGTCAAATGGCGCAACAAAGTTAATTCGGGACTATGTGTCTTTACGACCTAAAAGTACACCTATTGATAGGTTTTTTTGTGCTATCGTGATGAACGATGCACTGTGCAACCTTAGGTAAAAATACATTTGGAAATATACCCTTTAAGATTGCTACATATTTGGGTTTACCTGATGCTAAGGCGTACACAGGTCATTGTTTAAGACGTACTGCGGCAACAATTCCCTTCTGATGCGGGGTAGTTCGAAAGCTTAATGAGGTTAGGAGGCTGGAAGAGTTCTTCGGTAGCACGAGGGTACGTGGATGGTAGTGAAAGCTCCAAATCGGCTAATGCTTTCCTTGTAGTTTGGAAAAGTATTACTTCAAGTAACACGGCAACTGCGGTGGGATATGGAAATGGGAACTCAGTCAGTTTGAAAATTGTACGTTTTACTTTAAAAAATAATTTTATTATGATAAGTATATTGTGTTAGTATGTTTGTATTTTCGTGATAAATGCTTAAATGAAGATAATTTATTGTTTATTTATTGGTAAATTTTAGGCCCTAGGGGATTATTTTTTTAATAACGCCCTAGGGTAATATTTCGCATTTAACTGACTTTGACACAATATTATTATTTGTCAAATAATATTATGTGGACATTACAACAAATAAAAACACTATATCAAAACTAAAAAGTGACGTCATTTTTATTACTATATTTTCCGATTTACAATGGCTCTAGAGTTTTGGCAAATTTAATTAAAATAATACATTTTAAAAATTCAAAGTATAATATAATTACTAGTTTATCTCAGTGCAAGTTGATTGTGCTGTAAAAAATACAGAATTTTTACAGACAGCGCAGTCAATTAAAATCTGTTGTCTGGCTGTAGTAAAACAATATCTTTCACGACAATTTCATTTAATTTCCCAAAGAAAAACGAGATATATGTTTTGGCAGTAGGAATTAGGCAGTCTAACGAACTGTCAACAACAGCTGATTTCATTTCTTTGGGGGGCAGGTTTACATTTGGTTTTATAAGCAAATGTGCAATTTTTAAAAGGTTTTTATGAAGTTAATAATTATAATGCCTTCATTTTGTTGTGTAAAAAAAATGGGCAATAGAGGAGACAGGAATAGAGTGGGTTTTACAGGATTCCTTCTATTTTAAATAAGAATGATGCTTTACGGAATCTATCGACAGTCTGTTTAATAGTTTGTAACAAGGGTTTTAATGAATATCACGACAAAAATGGAAAATCATAAAATTGTTTGCATGCCAAATTAAAAATATAATGGAAAAAATTTATGTTTGACTTTTTAAGTGCTTAATAAAAACAGTCTATTATATATGTTAGGGCTTTAAACAGAAAGCAGATACGACCGGTTTCATAGGGAAAGGCCGAAGATATGGCCTCAGAAGAAACATCTGGTTCCTGTAACAAGGACCTGGTAGCTACCCATGTCACTAGACCGGCAGAGGAGGGCATGACGGATCTAATCGTCTGCTCGTCATACTTTCCAGGAGACAGAGACACCAGAATACATATTGTGCTCATGTCCGATAGCGACATGAGTAAGGGGAAAGATTAAGAACTCTCTCCCCAATCTGATATCGGATTCATTAGAAGTCTGATCCTATTGGGAGAAAAATAAAAAGGTGTGAGTACAATAGACCGAGCGGTCGCAGTGGGGGGTGTAAAAAGTCCACTCACTTTAAACCTATACTTACCTACCCGGGATATAAAGGGTTACTTAATTATATGGTAGGTATACAATATAGTACTACTTTATTGTACGAGAACAGAAAAGTGTACTAGACTAAAGTATACTATTTGAGCGACCCATTAAATCAAAATGCCGCCAACAGATAACATGTCATTGCACTTGGTGTCTTACTGATGTAATGGTCAAGTCTGTTATACTTACAGGTTCTTAAGAATCAAATAAACACAAAATTAAATTCTCCAATACCACTTAAAAGCAATAAAACAAAGTTTTGTATGAAATTAGTATATTATCTTTAGTGTTCTCATTACTTTATAGCCTCATTCATAAGCTACTAGGCCTAAATATTCACCTGATAAAGCTCTACTTTATGACCTAAATACCTATTAAAATTATATACATTTCTATTATATTTCAGTTTTTTATTTAAAACTTTACACCACCTATAAACAAAACTTAATAATCAGATACGAGCTGCCCCTTTACAAGCAAAAAACCTAAATAAAGAATAGTAAATAATTATTTAATTTAAAAATAACTGTACTAACACCACTTAAATATGTGAGTTGAAACAAGTGACGAGACCACACTTCCGAAACACTGGGTTACCAGATTCGACACAGTTCATACTGTATGTTACAACGTACATTTTTATGTATGTTACAAAGTAATATTTATTTAAATCCAATTTAAATTTAACATGTTTGGTACAGTGGTTTTAATTTTTTATTAAAAGCACCTTGTCTTTAAAAATTTTTTCACCCAAAAACTTCATACTATGTGCAGGAACATAAAACACATGGCTTTCATTTGCTGTTGTTGTGTGTAATAGCTTGTTGTAAGCACTAAATAACAGACAATATCCATTTGAGTAACAGGGGGAAAGTCAGCAGGATTCTCTTAAATCCGACTCTTTTAAACAAAACGGATCCACAAAATTAATTCGGAGAGCTTTTGTCTGTATCGATTTGCGGCATCCGCATTTTCAGTTAGCTTCACAAAATAGTCGCTCATGATTGATTCTCTATAAGTACCATTACTAAGACTCCCAAATAATATAAATATACTTAAAAAGTCATTTAAACTACTTGAAACCGAAAAAATCACTAAAACAGGACAATGCACAGGCAGGTTAAATTGCTAAGCGGGTTGTTTGTCCTCCAAAGTTTTTTTACCATAATCAGCTGTTTTGTTAGACTGCCTAATAGCCATACCCCGTCCGGAAGCAAGTTTTTTGACATCCGTCATGAAGAGAGTACATTAATTGGTGGTGGAACAGTAAATTTAGAAATTAAGTTCAAATATGACCCAGAATAAAATGGCGGCCTTCTTTGAAAATGAGAGGTCACTGACCCTTTTTTAAATTACTAAATTTTATGCAAAGACCCTAGTTACTAAATGGCTGTGATTTGAGAGTTTCTAGACAATGAGACCACTTCGGTCCTGGTTCCGGGGTATAGCGGAAATACCCCCAAAAACTTAAAAAATTCTAAACACTTATCTAGGTTTCGGTGGCAAGTCTACCACCGTTAACAAAATCACCTTAAATAAAAAAAAAAATTGAAATTTAATTTGTAAAAATTCTGGTATTAAATTTAGAAGATTTCACGAACTTTTTATTATTTACGACGTTTTGTCATAAATGACTGGTATATTAATAATTTTTAAAAAGACAAAAAAGGGTGGTATGTTAATTTTTTTTTGTTTTCCTGAATTTATTTCAACATCAAACCTAGGCAACCATTTATTATTTAAATTAACCGATACTGATGATATACATTTATCTTTATTTAATAATATAAATGCACTTTCTTTTATTTTACGTTTTTTAAACAAGTTTCCTTTGCTATAATACTAGAAGGATTCCAGTTTATTATGTGTTTGTTATCAAATGCATGTTGACAGAATTTTGTATTGTGCTATTTTGTGTTTGTGCGTCTGGCTAATGGTCTGGAAGTTTTATCGTCTGCCAATGCTCATCCTTTACATATGAGCGGCCAGGTTCTGCAGAACAAAGAGTCGTTTAATCTTATCGGCGTTACTTTTGAGAATAACCTCAACTGGCACAAACACATTTCATCCATAAACTCGGCAGCTTCAAAAAAGCATGGATTCCTCTTCCGAGCCAGAAAATATTTCTCTTATTCCAATATGTACACTCTGTACGTATCCCAAATCAGACCCTCTTTAGAATATTGTTCTTATGTCTGGGGAATGGCGTCCCCTACAACACTTAGCATTCTGGACTCCATTCAAAGAAGAGCCGTGCGTCTTATTAATGATCCAACGCTCATAGAAAGGCTTTCCCTTCTTGCCACCGTCGAGCTGTGGGGGATCTGTCGCTCTTCTGTAGGTATTTTCACGGCTTCTGCTCAGAGGAATTGGCCAGTATAATTCCTTCTCTGGCGGCTCCCAACAGAGCAACATGCAACTTTTATGCATCCTTTTACAGTTCAGCTAGAGAAGCCCCGAACTTCCCCCTTTCTTAGTTCCTTTATCCGTAGAGTGTCAAGACTGTGGAACCTGCTGCCCGCAGAAGTTTTTCCTTCTCCTCCCAATCTCCAAATAATTAAGTCCCATGTGAACAAACTCCCTCTCACCACACTTAAGACACCCACGGTACGTTAGTACTTAGGCGTCAGCCTTCGTGGACTGTCCCAAGATAAAAAAAAACATTTTTTGTGTTTTCGTTTTTATTGTGTGGTTTTGTTTTAGTTACTAAGATCCAATAGTGTGTTGTGTTTTAGAGATAGAACAAATATTACATTTTTTATTACCTATTCGTGTTTATTTGATAGGCCAGAAATATATGGTAAAAATAAATTTGTAAAAAATTCATAGAATTTCCTGAATTTTATACCAAAATTCTTATAAATTTTATTTTAATTTCAATTTTATTTTTATAAGTTAGTCTTGATTACAATGGCGGAGTTTCCATCGAAACGTAGATAATTTTTTTCAAGTTTTTAGGTTTTTTTTTGCCAGTTCACAGAGGTCAATAGGAATGAGCATACTCAGTCGCCATACCCTGGGACCAGGACCGAAGTGGTCACATTTTCTAGAAACTTTTCAGACGAGTAAATCCAACCAAAACCTATTAAATTATACAGTAAAGCGCAGAGGACTGCGAACATAGGACAATCCTGGAGCATTTTGGATGTACCTAAAAACGCCGCACGCATTGCTTATCGATCAATAATTTTCGGTAAACAAATTCATAAGACGCGCGTCGCGTCGGCCGGCAAAGCGATCAACTCAATACGTTTATTCCTGAAATAATTCTTTACTATCGAACGCTCGACAGCTAAAGTTTTACTGTGTCGATTATTTGCGACCAAAAAGTTTTTTTTAATAAAATAATAATTATTAATAATGGATGTTTACGAACTGGAAGAGAAATTAAAATTATTAAATGGTATTACCGTGAAAATCCTGTTAGGGGAATTAGGGAATTATTTATTAATTTATTTCCAACCAGGCCGACTTCCACGATTTCCACTATTCAGTCATTAAAAACCTTCTGACATTTGGTTGTTATCTCCAAAAAACATAAACATGATAGTGTCCCAGAAAAAACAACGAAAGGAAAATAAAGGAAATTATAGTAGTGGCAAGTGTTATTAAAAATCCTACAATTTTCATTAATACAATTGCAAAACATGTTAATTTGAGCAGAAGATCAGTGGGTAGAGTGCTGAGAGAAAATGGATACCGATCCTACAAAGTAAGAAAAACCTATGAAATTTCTCTGATGATCATTTTAGACGAATGCAATTTTGTGAAACTGTAATGGAAATGGAAAATAACAATGATTTTTTTTCTTGGGTCACGTAAAATCACAAATTTATGGTTTCCAGGAGAATAGGGCTAATAATCTACAAGAATTGCAATTATAAATTGAAAATTCTTTTAGGATTATTACCCTCAGCATTCTAACAAATGTCAGAAGGCGTTTTATGACAATCTTGGTTATTGTTTGACTCAAGAAGGTGGTTTATTTGAGCATCTTCGATAACTTCAAAGAGTTTTTCTTTTTTATTCTATGAATGCACATTAATTTATTTTTTAAGAATATCTTCTACGTTCCATTATTTATTTGAGAAAATTCTTTTATTATATTAGGAAAACTGTTTGGGTCTTAAGACCCTAGCAAACATTCAGGTCCCGTAAGCAACTAATTTTAAATTTATGGCTGATAAGAAATCCGATCGAAGTCGGTTGACGCTAGCTAGCTCCTGCTACTTGCCTATAAACACTGCATCCTCTTACTAAAAATAAAAACGTAGTACAGAACTAAACTGGGCAGATAATTCTTCCGAATTTATCACCGCACTCCCCACCAGTCCCAACCAAAAATGAACCACGTGAGGAAACGAGACGGAAATTGAAATACAAGCCACAAAATTATTATTGGTATTTTAGAATTGGGTACATCCAAAATCGCCCAGGAGCCTCCTATGTTCGCAGTATGGTGCGCTTTACTGTATACATATTTAATATTATCATCTCCTCCTGACTCGCGACGACTTAAATAAAATACGAGTATTATCTTCAGATAAAGATCTATGCGTTCAATAATTTAAAAAATACAATTTAATTAGTAATTAATGTTGGGAATTTACAATATTTAATGATTTTCCAAATCTAAAAACTTATATTAATTAATCTTTATCGGAGAATTCGATCTACGTCAAGAGAAAAATTCTATTCAGAAAAAGAAAAGTATTAAGAGTCCTAAACATTGTCGATAGGTTTATAAAGAACAACTGAATTGATGTAAAAAGAAAAGAATGAAATGTCTACACACGCAATGTGTATATTACACTAAATGTTTTAGCATATTTACCTTGCTATCATAACTTGGTTATTGTTTCACAAACAGGTGTGTAAATTCACGTATGTATTCTAATAGCCCTAAAAATTTGAGACTGTTATGTTAAGTAGTTTCTGAGATATTCAAGTTTGAAAATCGCACATTTTACTACTTACAGACTCACTCACTTTTTCACTAACACATCAAAATTATGGGGTACTTCCAAGGGACTAGAAACCTAAAATCTGATATGTAAAAAGGTTTTAGGACACAAGTAAAGAAATATTCTGAAAACTGCCCATTTTTTTCTCAGAACGCTCTAAAACAGAGACGGTATTATCGTTTACAGGGTGTAATAGCGAAAATATTGGACGCTTCTGATTTAAAAAAATAATTTTAAACCTATAACAAATCTATAAACTTTCGTAGAAATGCTTTGTTTCGTAGATACAGGGTGTTAAAGTTTTATGTTTATTTTTTTCTTGCTAAATAATTTTAAAATTGGTATCTGGAGGTTTTTCGATATGCGAAATTCGCATTTAGTAGGGGGCACTACCTACACGGTGTTTTTACGCTTTTGATGCGTTATTATTTTTTATACTTGCTTTAATTAAATTTTTAAGCCAAAAAAGTAGATTGCTTGCAATACATTAGATTTTAAATGGAAAATGTAATTTTATTTTGAAATAAGGGCCAAATCTGTCCAACCTGGCCCCTTAAAGCATTGTCCTTTTTACTTGGGGTTTTCGATCTGTCTATAATATAAAATCAGAATTTATTTTAATTAAGCAGCAAAAATTTAATTATTTTGATGCCATAACGGAAACAATCATGTTTGTTGTGCAAAAGTTATCTATACATATTTTTTTAAAAGGTCAAGTTTTGCAAAACAAAAAATATTTAACCTTGGAAGAGTTATCTTTGAGAATAAACTTCATTGACACAAACATATTTTATCCACAACTACACAGCTTCAAAAAAATACTTGAATTTCTGGAATTTTTAATATTTTATAAATTTAGTATGTAATCACTAAAATACATCAACTAGACTCAATTTAACCCCTGCTGTACCTCTTATTGCTTACGAGAACCCATTAATTGTAAGCATCAATTTATTTCTTTCGTTATATGTATCGATTTCATGGTATTGAGTTGGCTCATCAAAAAAAATTGTACTTACGTATACTGAATGTACCAAATTCAAGCCTCACCATTGAGATCTCAGAAACGGTAACAGGTAACCTTCTTCGTATTTCTTACATTGTCCCAGTTCCTATTGATGGGACTTGAATTTTGGTACATCGTTAAAATAAAATGTGTGTAATATGATCAGTCATTAAATTATTCGCTTTTTAGTTATCATATAAACTGGTATGTTTTTAAAATGATAGATCTTCAACCAACTTGTTAAAGCCGAAATTTTTTTAGAAATTCGACTTTAGTCGCCAACATAATCTCCTTGAAGTGTGATACATCGATTCCAATGTTCCTCTAACTTTTCGATGTCTTGTCTGAAAAACGATTTGTCTCTGCTCTTATAATAGGTCTTAGCTTCGGCAATCACTTCTTTATATGAGCCCAATTTCTTTGCCTGGAGTATTTTTTTGCACGTGAGGCCATTTTTTCTTGATTTCTACACTTATTCGATGGAATAATGCCATGTAATATTCGCTATTGATAGTTTTCCTTTCTCAAGATAATCGATGAACAAAATACCATGCGTATTCCAAAATACGGATGCCATAACTTTGCCAGCTGACTTTTGTGTTTTTAGTCGCTTTGGAAGACTGTCCACCCAGCTGATGATGTAGTATTCGATCTATGTTTTATCCATTGCCACATCCCGACGGAATATATATTATTTTTTATTTTGCTTAAATAGTTCTAAACAGCGCTCTGAATCGTCGACCCGTTGTTTTTTGGTCCGGTGTAAGCAAACGCGTCACCCATTTCGAAAGCAACTTACACATGTCCAAATTTTCGCGTAAAATTGTAGATAAAGTATCTTCCGATATCTTTGGGGTATCAGCTATCTCACGCAACTTCAATTTACGATCTGCCAAAACAATTTTGTGAACTTTTTTATGTTTTCCCAAACAACTGCCAATTTTCAGCGACCAGAGCGTTCATCATCATCGATATTTGTACGATCGCGTTTAAATTTAGCATACCAATCAATGGGAGTTGATATCCTTGGTGCAGAGTCTCCATACCACTTATCGATCCACTGTTTGGCTTTAGAGGTATTATTCCCATAAAAAAAACAATGTTTAATAAACACTCAAAATTTTTTTTATCTATTGTTTTAAAAATAACACAGTGGTGCTATCTATAGGTCAAACCGGGGACTTGTTGGGTGACGCAGTGTTTACAATCATCCAATAATGCAATTAAGAACCAAAAAATAAAATTACATTAACATAATTAATTATAACTAAGCAGAACTAACCGGACTACGTGAAGATATTATTTTGGTGACGGGAATTATATTTCATTTGGTGACAGGTCAACTATTTTGAGAAAAAAGTTATAATTTTGAGCGTGAAAGCAATTTCTTGGACATAATTTATGTTAATTTTTTATTTATTTAGATACAAACTGTTCTAAATTTGGTTACATAAATTTCTGAACAAATGAGTTACTTTGGCATAAAAAGAAATTTTGAGAATATAGTAGGGCGAGACCGGACAACAATGTTTCAAATAATAATTGTATCTACCAAACTCTCTGTAAATATAGGATAATCAAGGAAGTTTAAAGGTGTATGTCCAGCCCAGTGTGAAAATAACTGTCAGAGTTGGCCCCGCCGATTTTGCGCAATAACGAAATTCTACGAAATAATTTAATGTGTTGCCTACTTACACATGATAAATCAGTGTGTAGTTAGGCAGCACATTATACTTTTATGAGAGCCATATTAGTTTCGATTGTTTTGCTTTGTGTGATAATATTTTGTGGTTGCAAAAGGTTTTAGGATTGATAGAAACCTTCTTATTTTAATGATTAGTGTTTATTAAATTGTGACTATAATTTTGTTTTTATTGTTTGTTACTTATAATATCGTAACAAAATGACTAAAGGTTGTATCGTTTTGTCTTGCAAATCTAAGGGTAACATACCCGGCATTTTTTACTTTAGGTAAGTATTTCTTATACTTAAATTAGGTGCTTCTTATGAGACGTAACGTTAGGTAACCGAATAAATAATAATATATCAATTATGAATTATAGAAAATTAAAATTTCATAGGAAATAGCAGTGAGAAAAGTAAGGCAATCTTAACTATCTTCTAGATGATTTCCACAATGAATGTGTATTTCTGTGGATTATTGAAAAGAAATAAGGTTTACATTTAGGTACTTTTATTTTATTTAATAATTTAGTACTTTTAATTCTTTTAAAGAATCAGGCAAATTTTAATTTATACAGGTCCCTCTAATTTAATAAAAGAAAGTACAATTTTATGTTAAAGTTCCTTTTTGCTTTTTCTGTATTTGTTTGAAAAGAAATTAGATGGTTTCTTAAACTTGCATTATCAACTTTTTAAGCTCGACATACTGTAGACACATAATATTTAACGGTTACTGTTACAATGGATACCTAGGTACCAAAGGTTACTAAACATTTTTAACCACTGTTATTCTGTCTCATGAATGTTTGTTATTAGTGAAAAGTATATGCCTAAAAAGCAGTTATAAAAATTTTCACTTTTTAATGTACAACCACAATCTTAGGATAAGATTAAACTCATTTACACTATCTTGCCCTTCTTTTATCACAAAACTGGTGATAAGTACATAAAACTATCATACAATGTTTGAAATTTATATTTAAAAAAATCGTGATTTTATTTATTTACTAAGATTTTTGGTAAAAATACAAAACTCCCAAAAATATCGACCATTTAAATAGAAGGCTGTAAAGTGGCTCCATCTATTCTTTCCATATTATATCAGATGATATAAAATCCAATATTACACAATAATTTTAAATATTCCATGGTAGTATATTTTAATAACCAACAATTTTGTGCAAAAAATAAAAAAAACAGTGAATGCTTGAATTTGACATTTGATGATGTCAACTTTATAGATAGTAACAAAAAATTATGGAAGTCCGGCCCTGACCTACTATTCTTTGCGCAAACTCCGCGGGGCCATTCCCCCGATTCCCGCTGCCCTGCACGCCTGGACAATTTTGTTCTACACTAATGGGCTTCCATACACCTTTAAACTTCCTTGAGGATAATATATTAGAAGGTATTCCAATCCTGCAATGCATGATGCGAAATTTGTCAAGCGGTCGCGCCCCCACCAATATGTCTTGCACACGAAAGTATTTTCATTCTTATTTTTATTATTGCGAAAGCTGGAATAAAAATATTTTAGTGTGCCAGACACACTCGTAGCGGCGCGACCCCTTGACAGATTTCCCATTATGCATTGCAGGATTGGAATACTTTCTTATATATTATCTTATGTAAATATGGTGAAGTATACATCGAGGAAACAAAAAGACCACTCGAAATTAGAGTTAAAGAACACAAAAAACATACGGGACGAGGTGAAACGTCGAAGCCCGGAATTGCCGAACACACATGGTTAAAACAACACCGCATAAAATGGTCGGAAGCAAAAATTATTCATAAAGAAACCAACTGGAAGAAATAAAAGTTTAAAGAAGCCGTAATAATTGTAAACAACCAAAAATGTATTCAGCAAGCCTAGTATCGACATTCCGAATATCTGGCAGTCGTTACTAAATCGCGAAAAATCTCGATCAAGTTTCGGTAAACAACGGATGGTATATAAGTCGTAGCTTTTAAAATTAGTTTTTAGTTATTACTTGAAAACGGTTGAAGCTACATCATTAACCGAAACGTTGTGTATCAATAAACAAAAAAAGACAATGGAAGTCCAAAATTTTGGTGATATTTAAAATTGTTTTACTGGAATTTTAAAAAATATTCCCAAATAAAATTTGTTACAATAAGAGTTTATTTATTTTCTTTATTTTCGATTTATAAAGATTCAGCACCTGCAAGCTACAAGTATAAGACCTCTTAAAACCAACCGTAAGTAAATATTTATCATTCAAAAGTTTTTTCGAAAATTCCATAATTAATAAAACACTAATAAATTCACTTTGTTTTTACTGGTAAACTCCCTTTTCTCAATTAACGCAAAATACCGGTCTCAGTAATTTCAATAAAAAATTATTAAAAATGAAAATGTCAATCATTCGTGCTGCATTTCTTAAACCTAATAGTTTAAATTGTATCAGTCGCTTTTAGTGACAAGTTGGTATTTGGAAAATTTTGCACGCATTACGATATTTCTTGTACATAGATATAGAAAATAACAAAACCGTTAAAAATTTAATATTTATGTAAAGGGTTATTTATTTTAAGGTAAACAGGGCTTTATTTTTAAACTTCCTGTACTTTTAAAAAAACGAATGTAGCCATTTCGTGTATTTTTTTCTGTAAAATTCAATAATCTAATCAGAAAAACTTTTGAAACAAAAACAAAAGAGTTACAGCATGAGTGACGTATTTTTTAAATAGAATACCCCGTATATTTTTAAATTAATAGATAGAGATTTTCACGAGGAATTCGGTGATTTAGGGTTGCTGGGTTTATTTCCTGCGGTTCTGCTGCAATTGTCTAAAAACTGCATGATACTATAAGGATAGTTTTACCTGAAAAAACCTGGCTGCCACAGGTTACAGGTGCCTATTTGTCAAAAGTCAAGAATTTAAAAAATACCTTTATTACTTTTTGGAGCAGTTTTATGAGGTTTTCACTTATAATATCCCTAGTGCATAAATTATTACCGGAAATTTTTTTGAGGTCACGAATATTTTGAAATGGGAATAATTTCTTAAAATATTCGTGACCGAAGAAAAATTTCCGGTAAGTAATTTAAGCTCGTGGGATATTCGGTAAGAAAATTTTGAACCCAGTATAAATTTCGAATAAAAATATAAATTCTACTTCAAGATTTTATGCTTAACAAAATGAAGCTTTTTTCTTAGTAAATTAAAATGCAAATTCCTAACTTTAGTTACATATAACCTTTATAAATAACTTAAAGACATCTTATATTTCCATCTTTTATCAACTTTAATCTACTAATATTAGTGGAACATCATTTACTTTTGATAATTATGACTTTTAAGTACCCTACTTCAAGATTTTATGCTTAACAAAATGAAGCTTTTTCTTAGTAAAATAAAATGCAAATTTCTAACTTTAGTTGCATAGAATCTTTATAAATAATTTAAAGGCATCTTATATTTCCATCTTTTATTAACTTTAATCTACTAATATTAGTGGAACATCAGTTACTTTTGATTATTAGTCTGAAGTAAGCCCTATCTATGTCTTGTTTCGCTGATGCGTTAAAAACGTCTAGGCGGCCATGAAATGTAAAAAGAACGTAGTAATGGCCGCTAGACTTACAAAATGTCAACTACGTAAAAAATAGATTATTAGGTACTATCTAATTATTAAAAAACTGAATCGACAACAGAAAAAGTATACCTAGTGTATAGTATAAAAATGGCTTTAGACTTAACAAAATACGGATTGTGTAGTTTGTGCAAAGAATATTCAGACATTAAAAAATACCATCGTCAGCTTCCCTATTTATCAAAATGCATTGAAGATCTTAACTACGAAGAAACCACGGATGAAAAACTGTTTACAAGAATCCAAGAATATCTAGTAAAATCTTCAAGTAAATTTAATAAAATATCTAAATTCAAATTAAATAAACTTGTGTCTAAATATTTTATATATTTTACTAAACATAGACATTTACAATATTCCGAGCAAATTTCAGTTTTAAGTCCTATTTATTCTCCATTAAAACGAGAAAACTTTTTGTTAGAATTTGAACATCACTTAAATTTAGTTACAAACATTTGTTATTAAATTTCTTATTTAGTATTAATGTAATAAATAATTTTTAAACATTTGACAAATCAAATTTGCATAAATTTTTATTTTTATAAGCAAAAATATTCACATTAATATGCTTTTTAAGTAAAAAAATGGTAATAATTCTACATAAATAAGGCACTGTAATTCCCGCGTCATTATTTTGAATATTTTGACGTTTCAAATGTGACAGGGAAATTTCCAGTGTAATTTCGCCGGAAGTGCTAGTGGATGAATATTTCCGGAAATTTTTGTCGTTGCCATGGAGATGATTGTAAATAAAAGCTTCTGATTGGTTGGAAAGAGTAGGTTCAAAATTTTCATCAGAAAAACGGCTTCAAATTATATTATATGCTAAAAATGATATGATATATCTATTTCTAAACCCAGCAGCAAAATTACAATAAACGGAAAAAATTAAAATACAATACGAGGTAAAATATGGTAACACTTATAACAAAAAATTATAATATTACTAATAATTTACATGTTTTATATGACCCCGTTATTTTCGAAACATGATCTATAACCCCTCTTAGCCTTTCTAAGCTCGCCGATATTATTTGAGGTTCTTGGTTAAGACGATTAATTTCATTTACAATTTTTCTTTTATTTCTTTGTGTTTGTGTTCCCATTTTGATAAACGACATTCTTCAAGTGACCTCTTAGAAAAGTGTCCAAAATTGTAATATCTGGACTATTAGGTGGCCATCTAATAGTGCCATAACGTCCAATCCACTGATTGTATCAACGATTGAGATACTGCACAACTTGACGAACAGCATGGGGCGGCGCTCCGTCTTGTTCAAGGAAATTTAAAGGTGTATGGAAGCCCAATGCTATGGCCCATTCGATCAAAAAATGTCCAGCCCAGTATGAAAATAACTGTCAGAGTTGGCCCCGCCGATTTTGCGCAATAACAAAATTCCACGAAATAATTTAATGTGTTGCCTACTTACACACTGATAAATCAGTGTGTAGTTAGGCAACACATTATACTTTTATGAGAGCCGTATTAGTTTCGATTGTTTTGCTTTGTGTGATTATATTTTGTGGTTGCAGAAGTTTTTTGGATTGATAAAACCTTCTTATTTTAGTGATTAGTGTTTATTAAATTGTGACTATAATTTTGTGTTTATTGTTTGTTACTTATAATATCGTAACAAAATGACTAGAGGTTGTATGGTTTTGTCTTGCAAATTTAAGGGTAACATACCCGGCATTTTTTACTTTAGGTTAGTATTTCTTATATTTAAATAGGTGCTTCTTATGAGACGTAACGTTAGGTAACCGACTAAATAATAATATATCAATTATGAATAATAGAAAATGAAAATTTCATAGGAAATAGCAGTGAGAAAAGTAAGGCAATCTTAACTATCTTTTATATGATTTCCACAATGTTTGTGTATTTCTGTGGATTATTAAAAAGAAATAAGGTTTACATTTAGGTACTTTTATATCATTTAATAATTTAGTACATTCTTTTAAAGGATCAAAATTATTAATTACTGGGCAGACCAGCCAAATTTTAATATATACAGGTCCCTCTAATTGAATAAAAGAAAGTACAATTTTATGTTAAAGTTCCTTTTGCTTTTTCTGTATTTGTTTAAAAAGAAATTAGATTTTTGGTTTCTTAAACTTACATTATCAACTTTTTAAGCTCGACATACTGTAGACACATAATATTTAACGGTTACTGTTACAATGGATACCTAGGTACCAAAGGTTACTAAACATTTTTAAACACTGTTATTCTGTCTCATGAATGTTTGTTATTAGTGAAAAGTATATGCCTAAAAAGCAGTTATAAAAATTTTCACTTTTTAATGTACAACCACAATCTTAGGATTAGATTAAACTCATTTACACTATCTTGCCCTTCTTTTATCACAAAATTGGTGATAAGTACATGAAACTATCATACAATGTTTGAAATTTATTTTTAAAAAATCGTGTTTTTATTTATTTACAAAGATTTTTAGTAAAAATACAAAACTCCAAAAATATCGACCATTTAAATATAAGGCTGTAAAGTGGCGCCATCTATTCTTTCCATATTATATCAGATGATATAAAATCTAATATTACACAATAATTTTAAATATTCTATGGTAGTATCGTTTAATAACCAACAATTTTGTGCAAAAAATAAAAAAACAGTGAATGCTTGAATTTGACATTTGATGATGTCAACTTTATAGATAGTAACAAAGAATTATGGAAGTCCGGCTCTGACCTACTATTCATTGCGCAAACTCCGCGGGGCCAATCCCCCGATTCCCGCTGCCCTGCACGCCTGGACAATTTTGTTCTACAGTATTGGGCTTCCATACACCTTTAAACTTCCTTGTCTTGTTGCCAAATTATCTTGCGATACGTTTCGAGTGGCAATTCTTCTAAAATATCCTCAATATCGTTTTCAAAAAGATTGAGATATCTTTCTCCAGTTAAGGATCTCTTATAGAATATTGGCCCGACAATTCAATTGTTAAGCACACCACACCAGAAATGAAGAGAAGACCTCCCTTGGTATTTAATCTCTTAAAATTTCCTGGGATTTTGTCTTGCCCAGCTGTGCGTATTGCTTCGGTTAAACATTCCCGATGTAGTGAACGTAGCTTCATTCGTCCAAAGAATCATTTAAAACAGGGTAGGATCGTTATCTTGTTCATGGATTAAAATTTGGGAAACAAATTAAAAGCGAAGTTCCTTTTGTTCACGTATTAAATGCTGCACTGGAAGAACGTGATATGGAAGATACTTAAAATATTTCAGTGTTCTCTGAACCGTCGCATAGGTTACTCTTCTTCTTGCAGGGCCATACCTCAAGTCTCTAACTGCGTCAGTAATTGACTTTATGGGATACAATGTAAAATAATTTAGAATAGCTCGATCCCGGTTTCTTTTTTTCATTGTAGTCCTTTTTCTTATACAGTAAAGCGCAGAGCACTACGAACATAGGACGATCCTGGACGATTTTGGATGTACCTAAAAACGCCGCACGCATTGCTTATCGATCAATAATTTCGGCAAACAAATTTGTAAGACGCGCGTCGGCCGGCAAAGCGATCAACTCAATACGTTAATTCCTGAAATAATTCTTTACTATCGAACGCTCGACAGCTATAGTTGTACGGTGTAGATTATTTGCGACCAAATTTTTTTTTATAAAATAATAATTATTAATAATGGATGTTCACGAACTGGAAGAAAAAATTAAAATTATTAAATGGTATCACCGTGGAAATGCTGATAGGGGAGTTAGGAAATTATTTATTAATTTATTTCCACCAGGCTTACCCCACAATTTTCACTATTAACCGAGTCATTAAAAACTTTTTGACATTTGGTTGTTTAACTCCAAGGAAACATAAACATAATAGTGCACCAGAAGAAAACAACGAAAGGCAAATGAAGGAAATTATAGTAGTGGCAAGTGTTATTGAAAATCCTACAATTTCATTAATACAATTGTACAACAGGTTAATTTGAGCAAAGGATCAGTGGAAAAAGTGCTTAAAAAATGGAAACCGATCCTACAAACTAAGAAAAACCCATGAAATTTTCCCTGAGGATCATTTTAGACGAATGCAATTTTGTGAAACTGTAATGGAAAATAACAATGAAAATTTTATAAGAAACATTGTTCTTCATGGTCTCACCCAACGACTTTTTTCTCTGGGGTCACGTAAAATCACAAATTTATGGTTTCCAGGAGAATAGGGCTAATAATCTACAAGAATTGCAATCACAAATTGAGAATTCTTTTAGGATTATTACCCTTAACATTCTAGCAAATATCAGAAGGCGTTTTTATGACAATCTTGGTTATTGTTTTGCTCAGGAAGGTGGTTTATTTGAGCATCTTCGATAACTTGAAAGATTTTTTCTTTTTTTATTCTATAAATGCACATTAATTTATTTTTTAAAAATATCTTCTATGTTCCATTATTTATTTGAGAAAATTCTTTTATTTTATTAGGAAAAACTGTTTGGTTCTTAGAACCGTAGCAAACGTTGCGGTCTCGTAAGCAACTAATTTTAAATTTATGGCTGATAAAAAATCCGATCGAAGACGGTTGATGCTAGCTAGCTCCTGTTACTTGCCTATAAACACTGCATATCATAGAAAAACTGCATATTCTTACTGAAAATAAAAACGTAGTACACAACTAAACTGGGCAGATAACTCTTCCGAATTTATCACCGTACTCCCCACCAGTCCCAACCAAAAATGAGCCACGTGAGGAAACGAGACAGAAATTAAAATGCAAGCCACAAAATTATTATTGGTATTTTAGAATTAGGTACATCCAATATCATCCAGGAGCCTCCTATGTTCGCAGTACGGTGCGCTTTACTGTATATATCGATTTTGTTTCTTCGAATTAGACCTTCAGTTCCAAAATCGTTTGTACTGATATATTTCGGTGGAAATTTGCAACATATCTTCGTTGTGTTTTCATGGCGTTTTCTCCACATTTATAATAGAGAGTTATAATTTGATGAAAACCTCATTATAAAACTACCCCAAAAAGTTATAAAGGTATTTTTAAAATCCTTGACTTTGACAAATAAGCACCTGTGACCTGTGGCATCCAGGTTTTTTCAGGTAAAACTATCCTTATAGTATCATGCAGTTTTTAGACAATTGCAGCAGAACCGCAGGAAATAAACCCAGCAACCTCTATATCTCCGAATTCCTCGTGAAATTCTCTATCTATTGATATAAAAATATACGGGGTATTCCATTTAAAAAATACGTCACTCGTGCTGTAACTTTTTTATTGTTGTTTCAAATGTTTTTCTGATTAGATTATTAAATTCTACGGAAAAAAAACACGAAATGACTATATTCATTTTTAAAAAAGTACAGGGAACTTCAAAAATAAAGCCTTGTTTACTTTAAAATGAATAACCCCGTACATCGCTACTTCTACAGCAGCAGGTATATTACCCGAGCAGCAACCATTCATTTTAACGTTTACCCGTCGCCGGATCTATGTACATCCTGCAATTTTTTCTCCACACACAAATAACAAACGCATTTTTCCATAGATCACGTACGGTCGCATTCTAACAAACCAAAAGTAATTAACACGTCCGTCGTCGATCGTCTAGTAAACTTTCGTAAATTTCACTACGCCAACTTTGTTTCTTTCTTCCCCATAAACGCGTTACTAATTATACCCTCGAAATGGGCAAAATATTTATTCTTGGATTCGTTCATTTCATTCGTCTAATTACCTAAAAACCCAATTTGTTCGTTCTTAGGACTTGGGCTATTAATAGATCATTGTGGAACGTCGGACGTTTTTCTTATTTTTTTTTCAGGTGTCGTGACTTAAACAGAAAGCAGATCTTGTGATCCTCATTGTCGTATGTTACATACAGATTTTTCGTAGTGGGTGTGCAAATATTTAAATTTTCGAATTATTCGAGACGAATCGAATACGAATTATTCGATTAGTCTCGAACTATTCGAACGATGCTACTTTTTGTGTTCTACAAGACAGTATAATTAGATTTACACATCGACGTTTTGTCTTCGAGCTGCCATCATCAACTTTGTTTTTTTTAATACGGTTTTGGATTTTTTGAGCGAAAAAAAGTTTATCAACATTAACAAGTGGGAAAGCGCTGAAAATGGCCCCTCAAAGCCCGGAAATGGGTTTCCCGCCAATATCTGCCAAAATATGCGAATTGAAGAATTTTGGACAAAAAATGAATAACGCCTTGTAATCTACAAAAATGGTTCCTATATATATATATATATATATATATATATATATATATATATATATATATATATATATATATATATATATATATATATATATATATATATATATATATATTATATAAAATATCATTATATAATTTTCTATTAAAATTTGTGTTAACAGAAAAATAAATCAAAAGGTTCTTATTTATTTAGAAATAAATAGTTCTCAAATCTATTACTATTTTTACCTTTAAAAGTACAATGGTGAATTAATTGGAAATATATATATAATATATATATATTATATATAATATATTATATATAATATATATATATATATATATATATATATATATATATATATATATATATATATATATATATATATATATATATATATAATTATATATATATATATATATATATATATATATATATATATATATATATATATATATACAGGGTTATCCAATAGTGTCCACCATTGGTAACTTTGTTATTAGTGAAAATACAAAGTTGTTTAAATTAGCAAACTAGTAGCATTTTTAACGCTGGTAAAAAGGAGAAATAGAAAAAAACAATTGAGAAACGTATTTTTGAGTTTTTCAGTAAAATAACATTTTTTTAAATGGAAACCCCTGTATATTATATTTTTTTCTGTTGAAACATCAAATTTTAAACAAAAAAGTTTATAATGACTTTTCCGCTAGAGTCAAAAATAAAGTCAAAATAACAATAAATATTTTTAATTATTTGCAGTATTAAAATATTAAGACGGCTATGAAAACAACATGGCCTTCGCGATTTGACAGCATTAAGATAAGCGACAAATTGCTAAACTGGACATACTCGCAACTAGAAGGCTTTGGAAAACAATGATAAAATCAAATAATGTCAAATATTAGTGTGTTTGTCAAACAATTGTTTATAAGCTTTATTGTGTCAGTCATTAATTTAAAGAAAAATGTTCTTTCATGAAGAAAAGTGTGATATGTTAGAATGCTATTTAGTGTGCAGAAAATCCTACTTGAGAGCAAGAGAATACTACAGTGAATTATATCCCGCTCGCATTCAACCGTATGAACGATATTTTCTGAGACTTTATCGAAAATTTAGGGGCAACGAAAATGTTTTTGCTAAAACAAGGGCAAAAAAAGAATTCACAATAAGCGAGGCCACAGAAATTGCAGTTATTGGATATTTCGAAGCTTATCGTAAGAATTCAATACCAGATATTCTCAAGGACTCTAATTTCCGTTATGGTACTGTTCAAAGGATTTTAAAAAAGTACAAATTTATTCCGTATAAGTACTGACCAGTTCAAACGCTTTTGGCAAGGGATCCAGAGAGAAGACTTGTTTTTTGCCATTGGTATCTTAACTTCTGTCGCCAAAATATAAATAACTTTCGCTACATTTTATGGACAGATGAATCAAATTTCCCAAATTCTGGAATGTTTAATAGAAAAAACATTATTGGTTAAGAGAAAATCTTTTGTTAGTACATCCAAGAGGTCCACAAGTCCGTTTCAGTTTCAACGTTTGGTGCGGTATAATTGTTTCAAAACTTGTTGGTCCGTTCTTTTATGAGGGCACCCTAACTGGTGAAAGATATGTGGAATTTATGACAGAAATTCTGAATAATTTCTTAGACGAATTGGATCTTATAAGTAGACATCATCTGCATTTTCAGCAAGATGGCGCACTTGCCCACAACTCCAGAGGTACTTATCATTTTCTAAGTACTACTTTTAATGATCAGTGGATAGGAACAAATGGCCCAATCCAGTGGCCTCCCAGATCACCAGATCTAACCCCAATTGAATACTTTTTGTGGGGTTACTTAAAGAACCAAGTTTACAAGCGAAGGTACGATAACATCGACGCTTTAAAGACTGCAGTTAGGGAAAAGATAACCCAGTTAGATGGTAGGACCATACTTAAGACAGTTCGAGCAGTTGAAAAACGTGCCCAAAAATGTTTTGAAGAACAAGGTGGTGTTTTCGAGCATCTTCTTTAAAATAAAATTGTTATTTTATTTTGTAAGATTATGAGTTGATGTTGAAAATAAAGTTTGTCGATACAATTTAATTGTTTCAGATTGGGGGCCATAACTTCAACAATTTGTAACCTAGGAGAAAAGTCATTATAAAGTTTTTTGTTTAAAATTTGATGTTTTATCAGAAAAAAATATAATATACAGGGGTTTTCATTAAAAAAAAATGTTATTTTACTGAAAAAATAACACGTTTTCGGACATTTGGAGTTCTAATTTGGTAGAAATTCAATAAATCAAAAACCAATTATTTTTGGAAATATACTGAGTATTCTTAGGCTCGCTCAATCTACATAGATTTTTATTTTTCCTTTTGATCCACGGAATCCATTCAAGTAAATTTTTACATTAAAGAAGCTAAAAATAAATTAATGATTGCTTGAATTTACTAAAAATATGGATTTAATAGAAAGTCAAACATTTTTTGCTCATATAGAGAAAAATATGCATTATCGCAAAAAGTATAGATACGATTCTAAGATAAAAGATGCCCATTAATGGCAATAGAGAGTATTTGCACTGACAGACGATGGTATCATGGTAATCCTATAGTGAGTGTGGAAAAATAAAATGAAATAAAATAAATAACTTTTTAAAAATAATAGAGAATTACATAAAAACATTAATTAATCAAATGTTCAAACAACCCCCCATTAACAGCTAAACAATATCCCAATCGATCATAAAATTCATTTCTAACGTTGCTAAGTTGATATTGCGGAATTTTATTACATTCTAACGAAACAGCGATTTTTAGCTGGTTTGGATTCTCAAATTTAAGCTTTTATAAATGACACTTTTTAAGTAACCCCACAGAAAGAAGTCATTTGGTGAAGATCAGGTGACCTGGCTGGCCAAAGTATCCGGTACCGTGGACCAATAAAATTGCCGTTAAAAGCATTTTCCAGGTACTCTCTAACCATACGGGCATTATGGGCGGGGCAACCATCCATTTGGTACCAGATAATTTGATCTTCCCGAACAACTTCTTCCAAGGCAGGTCCAATTTGATTTTGAAATAAGTCTAAATGGGTTTCTGCTGTCAGGTTATAGACCATACAAAAGGGTTCATCTCCTTTCTGCAGCTCTTGATGTTTTTCGAATTTATACGAATAATATTTGTGTTTTTTTAAAGTGCACAATACTGTTGTATGGTGTTTATTTACCTCTTGCCTAAGAACCCTCGTACTAACCATTTTGTTTTCCTTCACACTCAGTAGAATGTTAAGATCTCTGTTCTCTCTTTCTTTGGCTCTATTTTCGATATCCTAAGTTGAACATTTACAATTATTTGTTACGGTACCTTTGGACTCGAACTTACTGACAATATGTTTAATAGTTAAAATGGACGGAATGGGCTTGGTGGGGAAATAAACTGAAAACCTTTCAGATACTGCTCTAAAACTGTTTTCCGCATAATGCCACTTAATTACACACAATATACTACTGATTCTCTTGATAAACGAAAACAAGTCGATGTCATATATACTGACTTTGCAAAGGCTTTTGACAAAGTACTGCATAATGTTCTTTTGAATGTTGCTGAAAGGGAATTTGGGATATGTGGTAAATTATTATTGCTGCTTAGGTCTTACTTAAGTAACAGAAAGCAAAGCGTTTGTGTTAGGGGTTTTCAATCGAGGAGTTATTTGGCAACGTCGGGGATTCCTTAAGGTTCTAATCTGGGACCTTGACGAGGTATCAAGACGGGCTTCTGGAATGTATGGATTTATTGTTAGAAACACAAGACGGTTTCAAAGTGCACAGTGTATTAAACAGTTATATGTTACCTATGTAAGAAGCCTCTTAGAATATGCTTCCACAGTATGGAATCCACACTATCAGTGTCATTCGTATGCTGTGGAAAAAGTTCAAAATAAGTTTTTAAGGTATCTGTACTACAAAGATACGGGAACATATGACTTTTATATTCAAAGCAAGAATTACTGCATCGTTTCGGGTTAGAAACGCTGGAAAAGAGACGCAAGATTGCTAGTGTGGTATTTTATATAAAATTTTGCATCATTTAATAGATGATGATGATTTCTTGTCTTGATAAAAATAAATGTCCCTTCCCATAACACTCGGAATACATTGACCTTTTATGTTAGTGCTGCACACACTAATAGTTTTTAACTCGCCTTTGCAAAATATGTCAGGACTTAAATAGTGTTCAGTTAAATTGTGATATTTTTTCCGTTAGACTTAGTGCATTAAAGAGACATCTTAGGGAGGTTATATTGTAAAAGTGTCTGTGATAATTGTAGAACTGTAATTATATGTATAGCAAGACTGAATGATAAATAGAGGGGCATCACCATCACTCGCATGCTATTCTTTTGTTTTTGTTTTCGTTACTTTGAGTGGAGATTTTTCAGTATTTATTTTAATGGGTGTTTTTTAATGTATGCCAGTGAAGGTGGTGTTCTCCCTCAATTATAATAATTATAGTACTATTATTATAAATGAATCTCAACCTACTTTTTAATAGGGTATATGGTTACCTGTTAAGTTTGTAAATAAATAAATAAATTATGAATACTTTTTCATCGATTGAATAATTCATATTTTTTTTCAAATACCGAATGTCACTGATTTATTGACACTTTTCCTCATGTCAGGGACAATATTCATTTTACTGGTGTCAGATTGTTTTATTTTTAAATGAGTAATTGGCCTTTTTTATTTTCGCTTTATCAGCTAAAGATCAGCCACCAAACGGCTTTTGCAATTAAACTTTGCACCGAATTAATTTTGAACACACAAAAGATTTCTTAAAAAATGCAATTAATTACTGCGCGATAACCAAAATAACAAATTATACTTCAATAAATCGTAAATCAGCCTGCGAGATAAACAAAGGTTTGCACTCGAACTGCAAACCTCATGCCGCTCATGAGCGCCAAATGCCAAGATAGGCAACTCCATATACTTACGCGTACTCGTAATGAATCCAATTGGGTTTGCATTTTGATTGCAACCATCGCATCGGCATCAAGGAAGTTTAAAGGTGTATGGAAGCCCAATACTGTAGAACAAAATTGTCCAGGCGTGCAGGGCAGCGGGAATCGGGGGATTGGCCCCGCGGAGTTTGCGCAATGAATAGTAGGTCAGAACCGGACTTCCATAATTCTTTGTTACTATCTATAAAGTTGACATCATCAAATGTCAAATTCAAGCATTCACTGTTTTTTTTATTTTTTGCACAAAATTGTTGATTATTAAACGATACTACCATAGAATATTTAAAATTGTTGTTTAATATTGGATTTTATATCATCTGATATAATATGGAAAGAATAGATGGCGCCACTTTACAGCCTTCTATTTAAATGGTCGATATTTTTGGGAGTTTTGTATTTTTACCAAAAATCTTTGTAAATAAATAAAAACACGATTTTTTAAAAATAAATTTCAAACATTGTATGATAGTTTCATGTACTTATCACCAATTTTGTGATAAAGAAGGGCAAGATAGTGTAAATGAGTTTAATCTAATCCTAAGATTGTGGTTGTACATTAAAAAGTGAAAATTTTTATAACTGCTTTTTAGGCATATACTTTTCACTAATAACAAACATTCATGAGACAGAATAACAGTGGTTAAATAGTAACCTTTGGTACCTAGGTATCCATTGTAACAGTAACCGTTAAATATTATTTGTCTACAGTATGTCGAGCTTAAAAAGTTGATAATGTAAGTTTAAGAAACCAAAAATATAATTTCTTTTTAAACAAATACAGAAAATGCAAAAAGGAACTTTAACATAAAATTGTACTTTCTTTTATTCAATTAGAGGGACCTGTATATATTAAAATTTGCCTGGTCTGCCCAGTAATTAATAATTTTGATCCTTTAAAAGAATGTACTAAATTATTAAATGAAATAAAAGTACCTAAATGTAAACTTTATTTCTTTTTAATAATCCACAGAAATACACAAACATTGTGGAAATCATCTAAAAGATAGTTAAGCTTGCCTTACTTTTCTCACTGCTATTTCCTATGAAATTTTCATTTTCTATAATTCATAATTGATATATTATTATTTATTCGGTTACCTAACGTTACGTCTCATAAGAAGTTCCTAATTTAAATATAAGAAATACTTACCTAAAGTAAAAAATGCCGTGTATGTTACCCTTAGATTTGCAAGATAAAACCATACAACCTCGAGTCATTTTGTTACGATATTATAAGTAACAAACAATAAACACAAAATTATAGTCACAATTTAATAAACACTAATCACTAAAATAAGAAGGTTTTTATCAATCCAAAAAATCTTCTGCAACCACAAAATATAATCATACAAAGCAAAACAATTGAAACTAATACGGCTCTCATAAAAGTATAATGTGTTGCCTAACTACACACTGATTTATCAGTGTGTAAGTAGGCAACACATTAAATATTTCGTGGAATTTCGTTTTGCGCAAAATCGGCGGGGCCAACTCTGACAGTTATTTTCATACTGGGCTGGACATTTTTTGATCGAATGGGCCATAGCATTGGGCTTCCATACACCTTTAAACTTCCTTGATCGGCATCGGCTTCGAGGATGCGACGCGACGCGCGATTAAATTAATGATATTTAAGCGAAAGCAGTCAAGTTATTTTAATAATTTGGCTGTTATTTCCAGATAATATAAATACAGATTTTTAAATAAATTAAAAAAATGTGTAACTATGTAATGATTAAAATATATATTTTTTAAATTTTATTTTAACCTTTTTTGGGGGTTGCACAAACCTGCAAACCTAAGGAAGAGCCGCCACTGGTGAAAGAGTACACGAAATCTTACATTTTTACCTTTGACCTAAAATAACCCTGTTTTCTCGACTGACACCAACGACTTTAAGTAAAAAAAAATTTCCAATTACAAAATGGCCTTGTTAAACAAATCAATAAATCCATTGTGTAACGAAAGTCTACATTATTTTAACATCTAAGCAAATTACTTCCTTATTCTATTACTTCATTTAAAACTTTAAAATTCAGCGTGTGTCTTTTCAATATGGGTAACTTTACTTTCTATAACATTACCGATTCAAATCAGGGAAACTACTGTATGGTTCATCGGTAAAAGTAAATCGTTTTTCGTTAATTTTGGTTTAGTTTAAAAAATTAGACTAATATTTGACAAACTGTTCGCGATTCGAGTTTCTAACAGATATTTGAAATCGGTAAGCATTTTAATTTGATTTTTAGATTGTATTGGGACTTTTCCGCCCCAAAAGTACTATTTTATTATACTAGTGTGGTATCAATGTTAAATATAACTAGACGCACGCACGGTGTATATTATACCAAAGGTTTCGGCGTGTTTTTCACCCTATCATAGCTTCGTTATCGTTCCACGTAAAGGTATGAGATTTTGTATGTAAATTCACATAAGTATTTTAATTATCTATGAAGAAATTTAGAAAGTAATGTTAAGTGGTTTCTGAGATATTCAATTTTGAAGTTTGTTTATTTTACTACTGATTGACTGACTCGTAAAAACCTAGGGGACACTTTTCGAAGGATAGAAACTTAAAATTTGGTATATAAGTGGGTTTTGGCACATTTTTACCGGATCTCCGCGATATGGTGGCGATAATATCCTATATTTGGGGGGTATTTTAGAATTTTGCCATCTTATTGCCTAACTATCCAGAACTAACCAGATTTGCCTTTATTTTGCCCTGTTTTAATTAATTAAGATATTTTTGGTTGTTGATGTATTCAGATTTTAGAATATTCCATTAGAACCAAGGAAGTTAAAGGTGTATGGAAGCCCAATACTGTAGAACAAAATTGTCCAGGCGTGCAGGGCAGCGGGAATCGGGGGATTGGCCCCGCGGAGTTTCGCAATGAATAGTAGGTCAGGGCCGGACTTCCATAATTTTGTTACTATCTATAAAGTTGACATCATCAAATGTCAAATTCAAGCATTCACTGTTTTTTTTTTTTTTGCACAAAATTGTTGGTTATTAAACGATACTACCATAGAATATTTAAAAATTATTGTGTAATATTGGATTTTATATCATCTGATATAATATGGAAAGAATAGATGGCGCCACTTTACAGCCTTCTATTTAAATGGTCGATATTTTTGGGAGTTTTGTATTTTTACCAAAAATCTTAGTAAATAAATAAAAACACGATTTTTTAAAAATAAATTTCAAACATTGTATGATAGTTTCATGTACTTATCACCAATTTTGTGATAAAAGAAGGGCAAGATAGTGTAAATGAGTTTAATCTTATCCTAAGATTGTGGTTGTACATTAAAAAGTGAAAATTTTTATAACTGCTTTTTAGGCATATACTTTTCACTAATAACAAACATTCATAAGACAGAATAACAGTGGTTAATAATGTTTAGTAACCTTTGGTACCTAGGTATCCATTGTAACAGTAACCGTTAAATATTATGTGTCTACAGTATGTCGAGCTTAAAATTGATAATGCAAGTTTAAGAAACCAAAAATCTAATTTCTTTTCAAACAAATACAGAAAAAGCAAAAAGGAACTTTAACATAAAATTGTACTTTTATTCAATTAGAGGGACCGTATAAATTAAAATTTGCCTGATTCTTTAAAAGAATTAAAAGTACTAAATTATTAAATAAAATAAAAGTACCTAAATGTAAACCTTATTTCTTTTTAATAATCCACAGAAATCACAAAAAATTGTGGAAATCATCAAAAGATAGTTAAGATTGCCTTACTTTTCTCACTGCTATTTCCTATGAAATTTTCATTTTCTATAATTCATAATTGATATATTATTATTTATTCGGTTACCTAACGTTACGTCTCATAAGAAGCACCTAATTTAAATATAAGAAATACTTACCTAAAGTAAAAATGCCGGTATGTTACCCTTAGATTTGCAAGACAAAACCATACAACCTCTAGTCATTTTGTTACGATAATATAAGTAACAAACAATAAAAACAAAATTATAGTCACAATTTAATAAACACTAATCATTAAAATAGGAAGTTTCTATCAATCCAAAAACTTTTGCAACCACAAAATATTATCACACAAAGCAAAACAATCGAAACTAATACGGCTCTCATAAAGTATAATGTGTTGCCTAACTACACACTGATTTATCAATGTGTAAGTAGGCAACACATTAATTTTTTCTAAATTTCGTTATTGGGAAAACGGCGGGGCCAATCTGGCAGTTATTTTCACACTGGGCTGGACATTTTTGATCGAATGGGCCATAGCATTGGGCTTCCATACACCTTTAAACTTCCTTGATTAGAACCGGTTTACCAATGCGAGAATTATTGCCTTTAGGGGGGAGATACCTGTAAACGCCTAAATTTTTTAGATTTTCATTTTTTTTAATGAAAGGGTCATTATATATTTTTAAAAATTGGCATCTGGTTTATTCAAACATCAAAATAATTTAAGATTTTTTATTTTTATTACAAAATCGGATTTGCTCTTTTTTAATGTGCCGCTTCCCGCATGTGTCTGTAAAAATAGTCCATATAAAAAGCAAACACCGAATTTTTATTCTGATACTGATTCAACTATAATTTTCACATATAATATTGCCGGGCCGTATCAACGGGAAAACTTATCTTGCTGAAAGATAAAATTTCTGTCCGGAAATCGATCCAGTACAGAAGGAAGCACGGTATTCTGTAGTAGATCTATATATAAAAAAAAAAAAAAAAAAAAAAAAAACCGGGTTTTTTAAATTGATCTCACCATTGGAATCTCGGAAACTAGGGGAAAAAAGAAGAGTTTAAATTGGGGCAAAGTTGGGCATTTATGTGACCAACAATATACCGTTTAGAAAGTTTGAAAATTCCCGAGTAATTCCGGAGATATCCGGAAAAAACGAAATTTTGGAAAATCGTTTTTTTTTTTTCCTGGGTTTTTCAACGAATTCCAAAATAAATAATACATTTGCATTGTCACTTTTTCCGCTCTATCGAATGGTGTTCATAGTTTTGCAACTCGACGTTTCGTTTTTCGTAACCATCATCAATTTTTTTTTTCTTATGGACGCCATATGGGAATTCCACAAATTTGAATGGCCCTTTTATCACATTTTCAACGATGTATCATTTACCCTTGTTGCCGGAAAAATCCGAAAAATTAACTAGAATTTTTTTATAACGTAGTTGGCTTTGATTTCTCAAATCGGTGACTGTAAATGACATTCTGTGTTTACGTCAGTTGTGTGTCGTTAAAAATGGAATTCACCAATGAAGAAAAACGAGATATGGAAACTTATTACAAGAATGATGAACAGTGAAAAATCATCTTAACTCGTATCCCGAGAGACGACAACCTCATCGAACTTTATTCAAATTTTTGGGATAGAAACTTCGCTGAGTATGGTTCGTTTGAAAGCCTCTAGACAACAAAATGACAACCGAATGGTTTAAATAACAGAACTAAAAAATTATAACAAATGTTCAAAATGCTGCCGTCATTTTCTAAACAAATCGCCACTCTTCCCTGTATGTTATTAACTGCGGATTTATTTCTCTCCTTCTTAATCTTCCAAACTCCCTAACGATGTTGAGTTGAAGTTCCTCGATATTTTGGTATTCGCCTTGCCCATAAATTCGGTTTTTCAACGTACCCCATAAAAATGTATCGAGGACATTGAGATCTGGAGACCTAGCTGGCATCTTACGGCCCATTATTCCCAATCCACCTGTCACCAAACCTTTCGGAAAGATAATCAGATACTTGTCTTGTGTTGTGAGGTGGAGCACCATCGTGTTGGAACCAAATACTGTTGTGTTTGCTAATGGTAAATCGTCCAAATAGTCTTCAAAAGTTGACGTAAAAAACTGATAATACATTTCAGCGTTCAAATTTCCGTTGAAAAATGAGGTCCCAAAATTCTATTTTTATAAATGCCTGGCCCAGACATTAAGACTGAATGGCACTTGGGGTCGTAATTCTCGAAACTGCCGGGGTTGTTTATGCTCCAAATGTGTTCATTGTTTCGATTAAATATTCCACAATTGGTGAAAGTGCTCTCATCTGTCCAAATAACATTTTCTAGAAAAGCTGGAAAATCGGGTCGCCTTTGTAGCCAATCACAAAATTGTAATCGCCTTTCAGAATCACCAGGGTGCAGTTTTTGCGATATGTGGATTTTGTAGCATTTGAAACCACTTTTCCTAACTCTCTCCAAACAGACGTGTGCGAAGAAACATCCAAATCAGTGTGTATCTGGCGTGTGGATTTACCTGGATTCGTATTTATCTACAAAATATGTATTAGTTTTTCATAAACGGTTTAATATTTTTACAGTTGATCGCAAAGTAACTAATTCCTAAATTCGAACTAAGTCATAAAGTCGACGCATGCCCGGTATGTATTTGAAAATTGCCGCGTTCGTCAACATTTTTTCCGAATAGATAATCGATTAAGGGACTTTGCGTCCTAAAACGAATGTTAACATTAATTATACCTCATTTACGATGTTTTCTTTACTTTTCATCCATTTCTGCCCCATATTTTTGTCTGGGCTTTTCAAACGAACCATACTCAGCGAGGTTTCTTCCAATAATTTTAATAAAGTTCGATGAGGTTGTCGTCTCTGGGATACGAGTTAAGATACACTTCCGATGTTTTACACTGTTCCCATCATTCTTTTAATAAAGTTTTACCATATCTCGTTTTTCTTCATTGGTGAATTCCATTTTTAACGACACCACAACTGACAGTAAACACAGAATGTCATTTACACGTCACCGATTTGAGAAATCAAAGCCAACTACGTTATAAAAATATTCTAGTTAAATTTTTCGGATTTTCCGGCAACAAGGGTAAATTATGATACATCGTTGAAAAAATGATAAAAAGGGCCATTCAAATTTGTGGAATTCCCATATGGCGTCCAAAAAAAAAAAAGTTGATGATGGTTACGAAAAACGAAACGTCGAGTTGCAAACTATGAACACCATTCGATAGAGCGAAAAAGTGACAATGCAAATGTATTATTTATTTTGGAATTCGGGCTTTTTGTCGGTGAATATTATATTTTCCCAAAAAATGGGGGTTTTAAGAATAATTGTAGAGCAAACCAATGCGTTGTTCTTTATTTGCTTTTTTAAAAACGGTTTTTAAGGCTCCTGGTGGCAGCGCAATTCAGATATTTCCTTTTTTTTTTCGCCGTGCCGTTCTAACCCATGCTGGGAAATTGCTTTTCGTTTCTGCTGTAACTACAGATTTAAATGGTTGGTTTCTCAAAACATTAACTAAACTATTGTCTTGTTCCTTATTTGATAGTATGGGGCAACCACTTCCAGCTCTTCTCTTACAGGAGTGTGTTTCCTGCCATTTTTTATTTAACAAAATGAATAGTACTCTTTGGGATGTTAAGCTCTTCCGCCACATCCCTTTCTGGCCACCCTCTCTGCTCAATATAGTGAATAATTTTAATCCAAAGTTAAGTTTAGCATTTAAAAAAATATTTTTAGACACTGACAACGGACATAAGACTATTTTACGAAAGGGAAAAAGAATTGCCCATGATTTAATGGCCGTTACTGTACAGCTTAATAAATTATTGTAATATTTTTAACTTAGAAAGTAAGTATAAAAAAAATATTGTCAATTTATTTTAATATTATTATTGTCTAATTATATGATAGCTGTCATTTGCCGGGAAATTTCCACTTATTAATTTTACGTCTACATGCTCATGTGGATGAAAAATTTTTCAAAAAATTGCTGGTTACCATAGTAACAATGTCGAAATAAAGCATCCGATTGGTTAAAAACGACTAGTATACAATTTTTGCCATAAATTTCACTAGAATTCTGGTATGTTTAAAACGGTTCTTACGTTTAATGCAACTCGCGGTAGTCATATTTTCCTAAGCATAAAGCAAAAGCCATAAATATCGGTTATATTAGTTTCGGTCATTAAAAATAAAAATACGACAAGGTGCAGCTTGGCTGTTTATACCTTATTATGTGCAAAGGTGTGAAAACTTACTCGAGAGGTTTAAAACAACAACTCGCTAGCCGAGCTTATCTTGTTTTAGTTAGAAAAACACTTAAATTTGAAATTTTTCCGATTTAAGTATTTGTTCTGCATAAACAGTACTACTATGCAGGGTTTGACTTCGCAAGCTTTTTTTTAAAATTTTATGAAAATAATTTTAGTTTTGGTTGGTGCCTTTTGTTTTCAGATTTTTGTTTTTCAATACCCTGCTTTAACCAGTTTAACAAAAGCTTGCTTTAGGGCTGTGTACAGGGTGCCCTGTTTATCTTGGGACCCTACCTTGTCCCATAAAATCCACATAATACAAAAAAAAAATTCCACATTTAAAAATTTCTTAGTTTAATTTATATTTTAAAAAATTATTTTTTTTTTTTATATTACATAACATACATATTATTGCATCTTTGATTTACGTAAAATTCTAAACATATTTTATATATAATCCCTAATAAGTCTTACTGTTTTTGATAAATTTTAAATTTTAT
>JAHBCN010007039.1:0-45489 GCA_019359885.1 Listronotus oregonensis
TTTGGGGGGGGGTCAAATGGGGATGAAATGTTATATAAAAAAATCATCTTTGTTTGAGAAATAATTATAACTTATTCCCCAAATGTTATTTATATTATGAAAATAATAACAAAGAAATACGATAAAATAATAATGTTCAATTGAAAATCGCGCTACGCCGCAAGTGTGTGACAAAATACGGAGCGTGGGGAGCGTGAGGGACGAACGAAATTGGGGCCCAGATACCTGGGGGCAGACGTCTTGACCCCCTTTAAAATGTAAAAATTTTTTTACACAAAACGGGAAAAACATAAAATCGCGTAATCCACGGGGGAAAAGCTGGGGGCGTCTCATAAATTTAAACCCCCTTTTAAAATGCTCTTTAAAAATGCCCAACTCGACCCGATGTGCAATCGCTTTGTGGAATTAGGACTAATAAGGTTAGGGGTTTTTGGGAAAAAATTTAAAAGGGGGGAATCATTTAATTAACATATACGGAAAAAAAATTTTTTTAAAAAACTTTAATTTAGCATACTAAGTATGATTTTTTAAAAAAAATTTTTTTAAAAAAAAAAAAAAATTTGGAAAATTTGGGCCCTTTGGATGACAGATTGACAATACCTACCTACAACTTTTCCCATTTTTTTTTTTTAAATCAAATTTCGTTTGGTTTAGATGGCATACTGATTTTAAATTTTTTTCCCCAGATGTCACTTTTGTTCTTGGGACAATTTTCTCATTCTGTAAAACTTGTCATTACACGATCAGCGCATTTTTTTTTAAAAGGGCCCTTAGGGGTTTGGGGGGCCTTTTTTTTTGTTTACTTTTAATAAATATTAAAATTAATTAACGGACCCCCTTTTTTTATTTTAAAAAAAAATTTTAAATATATGTCACCAGAGCTGTGGAAAGTTTTTTTTTAAAATTCAAAGGCGGGGAAACAATTATTTTTTAAAAAATAGGATCCGTAATGGATTCTTTTTATAATTTTAAAATGACCCGGGGAAATTTAATCCCCTTGGGGGAAAAACGATTCCAAAGAAATCGTTTCCCCTTTTATTTTTAATAGGCGTTTTTCATATTTTTTTTTTTTAGCTTATTAAAATCACAGAAAATAAAGGCCAAAAATTTTTTTTCCCATTTTTTGGCCCCCAAAACCCAAAAAAAAATTTTAAAGGGTTTGAATTTTGTGGGCCCCCTGACGTCACGGCCCCTAAATTTTCTATTGGGGGAATTTCTGTTTGTTGTCAGCTTTTTTTTATTCGATGTTTTATCAAATATCGATATGGGAACATATCAAAGGGGGGGTTTTCCCCGTCAATTGTCATATTGTCAATATCAACCTGTATAACCTATAACCTCTAATATTTATTAATAATTTCTAATTTGCAAATAGTGTTCATAAATATTTCAATTTATTACTATAGTTATTATTATCGCCAAACTTTCGCTGATATAAACCCTTTTGCAGGTAAATTTCCGTTATTTTTATTCAAAGTGAAAAATCTTATTGTTATTATTTGCGAAATCAGAAGCCGGCCGAGTTTAGGATCTTTAAAAATATTGCTTTTCTCGGTAATTATTGCATATACGGTTTTTCGTATATTTTTTGGATTATATGGTAAAATTTTTTTATATATTCATATTCCAGTGTCGCGGGGATTGCAAATATCACTATCGGAGAAGAGAAATTATGTGTTTTAATATTTTTTATTTTAATTTGAAAATTTAAAATTACCATTGATTTCTCCATATAATGCGAAAACTCCCCATTATGACAAGGAACGTCAGCGTGCAGTGTTGCCAAATCAGGGTCTTTTCGAATACGTTCCGGCATTTTCACGTCAAATATAATTGGGAAAATAAAAAGCCGCTAACTAACCAAAATTAACGTGACCAACTGTTTACGAACAAATTCAAAGGCCCCTAGTCGGTCATGGTTAGTTTTGGCATAAAAACAACTTTTTATTTATCCCAATTATATTTTAGACAGAACCAGAATATCAAATTGATGGCGAAAATTATTAAGTCCGGCAACACTGTTGATACTTATTTTGAATTTGACAATGTAGAAAAGAATGTGTTATCAGATATTAGATTTATTTCTAACCTATATTTTTTTAAATTTAAATTAAAAAGTTGTTTTTCCCGATTTTCTGCGTATTTTGTCAATAGATTTCACCTGTTTCTGTGTGTTATGTTTAACTAAATATTTTATCAATTTATACGTTTTTACCGCCAGCACTCAAATTCACTCCAAGATCCAGTAAGTTTATTTGGTTGAAAAAACAAAAATTAGCTTCATTTCTCTTCTCCGGTAGTATATTTGCTATCCCAAAGGATACTTAAATGTAATTTTATTAAAAAAAAAATTCATAAAATCCAAAAATAGCAGAAAACCGTATATGCAATTGTTACCCTTTTCTCTTCCAAAACAAGACGATAGGAGAAAAGCCTGGTGTGCTGCTGTAGGTATTGAGAAAATGCCCAAAGGACATGCCTATTATTGTTGTGAAAACCATTTTGATGTAAGTTTTTAAGTTTTATTCTGGAATTGAAACTATTTAGGTAGTCTCGCTGTGTTTTAAGTGTAAAGTCTAAAAAGCATTTCGCATTTTAGCATTTCGTTAAAATCGATACGATTGTCGATATCGATAGTTCCTAAACAGACTTGGCATCCATGTTGAATTTGATTGGTTGGGGGTGGCGGGCTATTTTAATTACAATGATAATTAAACCTTAAATAGAAAAGTAAGGGGTTTGTATTTTTCCGTGTTATTTAGCAGGTTTTGCTTAATTGTGTTTCTACTTTTAGTTTTACCACAACATTATTAATATCAATTGAGTGAAAATACCCTATATAAGACAAATCGATTATAAATTCTAAAAATCTTTCCTCCTACCGTCATTTTGAATACGAAATTTTAAATTTACAAATTTTGACCTAGGATTATTAATTTACAGATTTGCCTAGCAAGCTCCAAAAACTATTATCCTGAATCGGAAACAAAATTTATACATGCCAAAATCACCATTTTGAATCATCCATTTTAAATTTCCACTTTTGTCTAAGATTCTTAATCAGCATTACATTTATTTTTCAAATAAAGATGAAATGTTAAAACATCTCTATTAATATCTTTAAATAGTGATAGGCAAAGCAAGACCAAGATCAAGACTGGGCTAGTCTTGGTCTTGGTCTTGGTCTTACCACAAGCCAAAGGAAGGTCTTGGTCTTGGTCTTGGTCTTGCTGCAAAGTCTGCAGTCTTGCATTTTTAGGCGTAATTTAAACTAAGTTATATTGAATAAAATATATTTTTTAATACTTAAAAATTAATAGAGATGAAAACTATATTTTCTGAATTAAAATTATAAAATAATGCCAATTTTAACCTTACACGTACGCTTGAATTGTTTGATTAAAAAGCATATTTTAAATGTAGGAGTTTATTTATTTGTGCTCAATTTTTAGTTGAATTAAGACACAACCTGTTTTTATACATTTAGTGGCACATAGAAACATTTTAGTGATAGGAATTATTTAAATTTCTTTGAAGAAGCATATAAAACTAAAGAAATACAAAACTATGTACTCTGAGCAGAAAAATAAAACTTTAATATCAACTCGATATGAAATATTCGTGAAAATGATTCTATTCTTATGTAAATATTGGTTTCTGATTAAAAAAAAGTTATTCAAAAATCTCTTCAGTTCATGTGAACTTTTTATCTTTAAATCTCTCAAACATTTGCCTTTCAAAGTTTGTACAAATGCACTATAAACATTCTCTGCATATACAAAGGTGGCTCAATTATTTAGGTATTGTAGATTATTGTTGGTTTAAAATAAAAGTTACAATGTGTATGTGTTTATACTTTTTTTATTATTTTTTTGGGTAAATAGAAATATAAATAGTAAAATTACATTTAAATTTTATAATTCAGCTTTTTTTGTTTGTCCCCTATACAGGTGTTTCTAATAACATGCTAATATTTAAGGGGTGATTCTTGGCCCCATTTAAGAAAAACTCATATGAATTATGTCCTAAACGTCTTATCTTTTAGATACAGGGTTTTAAAAATTTTAAAAATTTATTGTATTTTCATACCATTTTTTAAATATTTTTTGAAAATTGGTGTACGGCGTTTATGCATTAAGAACTTTTTGACCTAAAAAAATTTTTTTATTTCAACAGTGGCGTCCGTACTGGACTCGCAGTATTTTTTAGAAAAGTATCCCCACTGCTTTTCTTAAAATAAAAATTATTTTTTGGGGTCCTCGGTCAATTTAAAACAAATTTGGGTTAGCTTTTTTTACGATTCACCGTTTTTCCCATAAAAAAAAAAATTCACTTATTTGCATCTCACTGGACAATTACGAAAAAACGATTTATGTAACTTTGAACAAATTTTTTTCAAAATGTTTCTTAGGGTTAAAAAAAACTCTTTAATGCATAAACGCCGTACAGCAATTTTCATAAAAATATTTAAAGTGGTATGAAAATGACAATAAAATTATTTTTTCTTTAAAATTTTAACACCCCGTATATCAAGAGAAGACGTTTTGGACATACATTCATATGAAATTTTTTTTTTTTAAAAAAAGAAATCCAAGAATCACCCATTAAATATTAGCATGTTAAAGCATCCGATATGTTATTTATTTATTTATTTACAAATCAGTACACTACAGAATAAGATATTCTAAATGGTACGAAAACAATACAACAAAATTAAATTCCAAACAAATTAAATTAGATTAAACTAACTTAAGGCAAATAAAAGAGAGTAAACTAGCTAAACCATATAAGGAAGACAGGGCTACATCTTCCACTTAACAAAACTTTTAACGCAATCAAATTAGAAGATGGCACAAAAAAAAAAAAAACCTATACAATTATTACAAACGGTCCCAAAAAGCTTAATCCATAGTTGTTCTGTTACAAAGGTTTCTTCTCTCGAGTTGATCATTTTGGATTATACGTGAATCTTCAATTATCCTTTGGTTCGATACACCTGCAGTTAAATTTTGAACAATTGTCTCTTGTTCGACTTAGATAATCTCTTGGTCCTTAGTTCATCAGTGTGCCCCCCTGAGTTTCAACAAACTTTAGTCACAGATCCCAAAAAAAAATTAATTAGTTAATAACATTATTAAAAAAAAGTTACCCCGGCTGAAATGTTAAAAAATTTTGAAGGACATGTTCCATGAATATGAATACTACCTCCACTTTTCACTATGTTTTTGAGCTGTGGGCTCCCAAAAGAATAATACCATACAATAATTATACTTCCCCCCTTTCAACCCCTACACAAGCACCTTTTTTAATCACTTCTGTTACACTCATATCTTTCTTTTCTTCAACGTGTGCATATTTTCTTCCTGTACGGCAAGCATAGTCTACTTCCTTCTCCTGGGTCCCAAGCTGAAAACTCTTCAAAATTCCTAAAATACAAAGTAAAATTCTTTTATAGTTAAGTTATGAAAAATACTTAAATGTTTAATCAAGTCTGTATGGAATGGAAAAGAAGTTTGGTTTTTTCAAATTGGGCATATGATATGCTGAGTTCTTTTGGATCCTTCTGATGTGAAACTATATCTTGGTCTGGTGTTTGTTCTTATCTCGGTTTTAGTCGATATACTTGGGAAAAATTTTATGTTGCAAAATTGGCAAGTCGTCAGTTTATTCCTAAAAATAAATAAAACAAGATTAAATTGAATCATAACCTAGAAATATCAAATAAGAGCAATAAACTTAAGTTCCAGTTCCATATTACGGGTCTAATGGCCTGAAATAAATAACAAAATGCTTTGGCAATAAATAAATCCAATTTCCAATAATAATTCTAAAAAGAACAAGAGCATGGAAATATAGGCGGAAAACACAAAATACGAAAGGGAAAAAGCGGAAAATCAGCAAACATCCAATGGATTCTACGAAGCGATTTTATCCGATGCCAAACGAAGTGCCCTTCGGTTCAGATTGATGATAGTGCCTTCTGATTGGTTCGGCACCGTTGGAAAATTAACGTATGCTCAGTTTTGTTGGTACGCCAGGCAACCAAGAAACAATTGAATGGCTTCCTTTTCAAATTTAAATCCCGAAAAATAAAAATAATTTAAATTTATAAAGTAGGCCATTTATGTTTCGCAGTGCAGCCTCGCAAAAACTCTCAAATCACTAGACAATTTTGTTGACTTTTTTTAAGGTAAAAATCATATTTTTGTGGTTCTTTCTTTTATTAAAAAATATTTTTTAAATAAAGGTGAAATTAATTTATCTTATAAAATAATAAGTATATTTCCATAAAATCTTCCATTTGGCTGTAATTAGTTTTGAAAGGGGGAAATTTTTAAAAAAAGTTTGTACAGTTTTAAGGTTAGGTCCGAGTGGGGCGTTAAAACCTTTCAAAAACAAAAAGTTTCCGACAAATTTGTTTTTCCAAATTCTCGATCAGCGCCCCAAAAAACCCCAGTATACAAAATTTCAATAAAATCGGCCGTGGGCCCGGTAAGTAAAAAATTACCAAAAAAACTATGGAAAAACAATAATCGCACTACTTTTAACCGTTGTGAGTCCGTTAATTTGAAAATTTAAATACCTCGTCGCCACTTGTGGTGTATTGGGGGTGAGGTTCGACAATTAATTTAAGACTTCAACTGTACTTGAGGTTTTATTCTTTATGTTATAACTGTACATAAGTGAACACTTAATCTACCCTTACAATAGTGATGTAAAAATACGTATCCAGATTTTCGTTGAATCCGAATATTAAACGGATCCGTATATTCCGGAATCAGTCCGTAAATTCGAATACGTATTCGGTATCGAAACAAGGAAGTTTTATCGAAACGGGAGCGGATGAATTCTTCCAACTGCCGGTTGATGCGGCAAAATTTTTGAAAAAGGGGCTCGAATATGCGATCCGGATCCGAATCGTTACGAGCTGTCTTATAAAATTTTTCCATTTGTCCCTGGATGGGGCTGCCCTTAATTAAAGCACTTTGGGCATACGTAAAAACTTATTTTTTTTAAAAAAATACTTATTTTTAATGCGAAAAAATGCGCTAATTTCGTCCTCCCTCACGGAACGTAAATGTTGCGCGAACTTTCTTTTATATGCTAGATAATAAAACAAACAAAAAAAAAATAGAATCAACTTTATCCGCGTTACTTTTAGTAGACTTGACCTTCAAACAAAAAAAAGTATTGTTTATTTACTTATAAATTAAAAATGCAGGGAAGGAAAAAAAGGTTACCTCAGAAAGTTATATTTTTTACATTTGACTTGCAGAGCTGTTGTTTTATATTCTTTGTTCCTATGTTGAAACGAATATTTGTTTCTATGTTGCCTTGCTATAACTATTAATAAAATAATAAAATTAAGTATACTGTTATATATTTTTAACCGTAACCAAAGACAATTGTAGTTATAGTAACTACCGTAACCTATTATTTACCTCATCGCCGTTTAGTTTATTTTATATATTTTTTTAACAGAACAAACATTTTGATAGGCATAGCGAAAATAGAGAAATTTTTTGTAACATAAAGCGGAATTTGAAGCAGCTGGGATAAACCCTGTTGATTACTTGCAACTGTCTTTGAATTCGTATCCTTTCCTCTATTCGCCCGCCGCACCGGCCCTCCGGTATCAGCTGTGCGCGACTCCGCGCTCTATATTTACGGTTGCCTATGTTATAAGGACTTCTTATGGATACGTATTCACATATTGAATCCGAATCTCTCTTGATTCCGAATACGTATAATCCGAATATCAAAAGGATACGGAAATTTACATCACTACCTTACAATACTGAACTTTTAAGTTCAAAGGTACTCCTTAAATACACAGGTCAGAGTGTACCGCGCACCTTACACTGTTGTCACGTCTGACCATAAGTCTAAGTACACTACAAGATCCATTCTTCTTTCTCTGTCATACGCATGTTTACACTACTGAGCAGCAAGACTACCTTAAGGAGCATACGTTAATTTTCCAACGGTGCCGAACCAATCAGAAGGCACTATCATCAATCTGAACCGAAGGGCACTTCGTTTGGCATCGGATAAAATCGCTTCGTAGAATCCATTGGATGTTTGCTGATTTCCCGCCTATATTTCCATGCTCTTGTTCTTTTTAGGAATTTTTATTGGAAATTGAGCTTCGACAACATTTATTTATTGCCAAAGCATTTTGTTATTTATTTCAGGCCATTAGACCCGTAATATGGAACTGGAAAAGTAAGTTTATTGCTCTTATTTGATATTTCTAGGTTATGATTCAATTTAATCTTGTTTTTTTTTATTTTTAGGAATAAACTGACGACTTGCCAATTTTGCAACATAAATTTTCAAGTATATAGACTAAAAACCGACATATAAGAACAAAACACTCAGACCAAGATATAGTTTCTACATCAGAAGGATCCAAAAGAACTCAGCATATCATATGCCCAATTTGCATAAACCAAACTTCTTTTCCATTCCATACAGACTTGATTAAACATTTAAGTACTTTTCATAACTTAACTATAAAAGAATCTACTTTGTATTTTAGGAATTTTGAAGAGTTTTCAGCTTGGAGGACCCAGGAGAATAGAGAAGTAGACTATGCTTGCCGAACAGGAAGAAAATATGCGCACGGTGAAGAAAAGAAAGTATATGAGTGTAACAGAAGTGATTACAAAGGTGCTTGTGTAGTGATGTATAAGGAAGTATAATTATTGTATGGTATTATTCTTTTTTAGGATTTGCCAGCACAGCTCAAAAACGTAGTGTGAAAAGTGGAGGTAGTATTCATATTCATGGAACATGTCCTTCAAGAATTATGGTTAACATTTCAGCCGAGGGTAAATATTTTTTTAATAATTTTATTACTACAGCTAATCTTTTTAATTTTCTTTTAGGATCTGTGACTGTAAAATTTGTTGAAACTCATGTGGGGCACACTGATGAACTAAGGACCAAGAGATTATCTAAAGTCGAACAAGAGACAATTGTTCAAAAATTAACTGCAGGTGTATCGAACCAAAGGATAATTGAAGATTCACGTATAATCCAAAATGATCAACTCGAGAGAAGAAACCTTGTAACAGAACTAACTATGGATGTAATGCTTGTTGACCGTTTGGTTAATAATTAGTATAGGTTTTTCTCTGATTGTGCCATCTTTTCTGTTAATTTGATTGCGTTAAAAAGATTGTTAAGTGGAAGTATGTAGACCTGTCTTCCTTATATGGTTTAGCTAGTTTACTCTTTTTTATTTGCCTTAAGTTAGTTTAATTTAATGTAATTTGTTTGGAATTTAATTTTGTTGTATTGTTTTCGTACCATTTAGAATATCTTATTCTGTAGTGTACTGATTTGTAAATAAATAAATAAAATATACAGGATGTTTCTTAATAACATGCTAATATTTAATGGGGTGATTCTTGGACTCATTTTAAAAAAAACTTCATATGAATGTATGTCCTAAACGTCTTCTCTTTTGAGATACAGGGTGTTAAAATTTTAAGAAAAAAATAATTTTTGTCATTTTCATACCACTTTAAATATTTTTATGAAAATTGCTGTACGGCGTTTATGCATTAAAGAGATTTTTTAACCTAAGAAACATTTTGAAGAAATTATTGTTCAAAGTTACATAAATCGTTTTTCTCGTAATTGGTCCAGTGAGATGCAAATAAGTGAATTTATTTTTTTATGGGAAAACGGTGAATCGTACGAAAAAAAGTCAAGTAACCAAATTTGTTTTAAATTGACCGAGGACTCCAAAAATAATTTTTATTTTAAGAGAAAGCAGTGGCGGACTACTTTTTCCTTCAAAAATACCTAGTCAGAGTCCAGTATGGACGCCACTGTTGGAAATAAAAAAATGTTTCTTAATGCTCTTTAATGCATAAACGCCGTACACCAATTTTCATAAAAATATTTAAAGTGGTATGAAAATGACAAAAAAATTATTTTTTTCTTAAAATTTTAACACCCTGTATCTCAAAAGATAAGACGTTTAGGACATACATTCATATGAAGTTTTTTCTTAAAATGGGTCCAAGAATCACCCTCTTAAATATTAGCATGTTATTAGAAACACCCTGTATAGGGCACTATAACAATAAAAGCTGAATTATAAAATTTAATATGTATAATATCATTTATTTATATTTCTATTTACCCTAAAAAACTAATAAAATAGTATAAACACATACACATTGTAACTTTTATTTTAAAACTTATACAATAATGTACAATACCTAAATAATAATTAATTATTCTAATCACATAGTCAAACTAAAGGATCTTAAAATTCATTCACCAATCTATCAAGAAAATAAATGCCTCGAGTGGTCGATTTACAGTTTAAACTTGGCGCCATTGTCATAACTGGCTGCCGCGTTCTCATTGGCCGGCACCGTTGGAAAATTAACGTATGCTTATCTTCTCGAGTAATATGTGCACTCACACAAATGCAAAGCTCAGCTTAGGCAGAGGTTGTTGTCTCTGGCTTAGGCCTCGCGGACACTTCGTTCCTACCGCGGCTGCTTTGGCAGGATTTATCAATTTGGTGAGTGATTCAGGACTTGCTTGTGCGGGCCATTTAAAAATCGTTGTCGGGCCTGGGGTTGAGCAGCCTTGGTCTAGAAGAAAGTAGAATATATCTGAGAACATTTGTTTATTTCAGTGTATTTTGTCATTTTAGTTCAATTTATTTGGACATATTTTGTTGTAGGTTATTCTAATAATGTTTATTGTAATGATTTTTAGATGTTGTATACATATTTTTACGTGATTTTTACTTATTTATGATGTACCTATTTGTGTTGTACTATTTGGGAGATTAGCCTGTGACGTACTGTATTTTTTGAATAAATAAATACATATTTTTAGTGATTGTGGTACAAGTAATATTGGTCTTTGAAAGGAATTAGGTATTGATATTTAAAAAACAACATTTCAACATCCAATAACTGGAAGTAATATCTTTGTATTTGCGGACATTCCTCATTTGTTAAAGCTTATAAGAAACTAGCTCCTAGATGTGGGCTTTCAACTTAAAGATGGAACTTTAAGCCTTTAAAATTTTCACTCTCTTTAAAGGTGTATAAGATGCATGGGTAATTTTTTACTCATCGGGCCCACGGGCGATTTTATTAAAATTCAGTATTCGGGGTTTTTTGGTGATAGGTGATAGGTTTAAAGTGAGTGGACTTTTTACGCCCTTCACTGCGACCGCTCGGTCTATTGTGGTTCACACTTTTTTATGTTTCTCCCGATAGGATCAGACTTCTAATGAATCCGATACCAGATTGGGAGAGAGTTTTTACATCTCCTCTTACTCGTTTCGCTACCGGACACGAGCACAATATGTGTTCTGATGTGTTCTGGTGTCCCTGTCTCCTGGAGAGTATGACGAGCAGACGATTAGATCCGTCATGCCCTCCTCTCCCGGTCTAGTGAGGTGGGTAGCTACCAGGTCCTTGTTACAGGAACCAGATGTTCTTTCTGAGGCCGCATCTCCGGCCTTAGCCTATAAAAACGGTCCTATCCGCTTTCTGTTTAAAGCCAGGGAACCCTTTTCCCTATAAAGGCGGCTCTGTCCGCCTTCTGTTTGGATTCAGGGATCCCTTCCTAAGCACCTGTTTGTTCGGGATGGATTAGCCCTTCCCCGGGAAACAGGCGCCGGTGACTTCAGGGGCACCTTTCGAAACGGATTCACCCGTTTCGGTCGGCGCACCTTTGTCTGCTTGTATCACTTTTTTCCTATGAAAGCGTTTCTGTCCGCTTTCTGTTTGGAGCTAGGGAAGTAATAGTCCACCACGGCAGAGCCCCGCATTACCGCAGTAAGGCTAGATTCTCTGAGAGGTCGCCCTGTATCTCAAAGGCACCGTTTGAGACACCTTTTTAAGGCACGGGATATCATTCACTCATCAGCACGGTATGCTAACACTTTGAGTTAAGCCTTGTGTTCATCTTGCTTCGGATCCCGTTCCATACACTAGCCAAAAGAGTTACCGATAACCCGCAACTCTAGCGCATTTCCAAAAGATCCTACTGGGCCCAACCACGACGACGACGTGTAACTTTTGGACGCTGATCACGAATCTAAAGTCAAATTTTGTCGAAAACTCCTAGTTTTTGAGATATAAGGCAGCAGTCTGACCTAACCTCAAAAATGTACACTTTCCTAATATTTCCCCTTCTTGAAACTGGTCATACCCAAACTAAATAATTTTATGATAGAATACCTCTATTTCACAGCATAAACTTATTTCTACGATTATTTTCTTATTAGTTTTACAAAAAAAAAACATTTAAAAATTTTATTTTATTAAAAAATAAGGAAATCATCTAGCGATTTTTAGACAGATAAGTTGGTATAACTTGAAGGCGCCAAAAGTAAAATTTAAATTGTTTTTACTAGTATTAAATGTAAAAAATATTTAATAGAGACATTGGAAAATCTTATAACAAGCATTTAATTCAAGTAAAAGCATTATTTTAATCTTTTGTTAGTGCATTATGATAAAGGTGCATGGACTTCTGGACTTATATTGCTAGTTGTTTTTATTTAGAAGTCAGATATTATTACGCATTTCCCTGAATTTGAATTTGTTGATGAATATATTAAAAAGGTAGTTGACAAAATCTTTTTTAAAAAATGCTGTTAATGTTAACTCCATTTTTACACAATCATATTTTTCATCATAAATTTTCTTTATTCCATGCAGGAATTTTATGCTAAAGAAAATAAGAACAACTTGTAAAACAAAATAAGTAAAAACCACTTTAATAAATGTATTTTTTTTTAAGTTTTGATTAGGTTAGTTATTGTAATATTATTTTTATGTTTTGTAGACCTTGTTCCACGCCCTTGCAGGGCCAATTTTGTAACTATGTTACTTTGGAATAAATAAAGAACTATATCTGTCTATCTATCTATTTGAAAATTAGGCGTTTTTCAATTGTTTTACAGGTTGTGCCCCTGCTTAAAAATTCCTAGATAATTAAGGGTGTTTTTCAATTGATACACAAAAGCGCATTATGCGGCACAATGCTTAGCACTTTTTGCACGTAAGTGCTCTTATAGAGGCATAATCGGGCTTGGGATAACTTTTTTGTTTTCTCAGAGAGCATTAAGTTATCCGAAGCCCGAATATGCCTTGATAAAAGCAATTACGTACAAAAAGTGCTAAGCATTGTGCTGCATAATGCGCTTTTGTGCGGTAATTAAAAAACACCCTTAGTTGACTTCTTAAACACAAAACATCCTGGTGCTTTTTAAAATTAAAAATATTTTTTTTGGTTTGTTAAAAATGAAGACTAAAGAAACGTAAGACTAGATTTATCCTGAAAATATTAAATGTTTTACGATAAAAATCCTCCATTTTTTTACAAGGAGAAATTTTCAAAAAAGTTTGTGCAATTTTAAGGTAACGCCGAGTGGTGCGATATAATATAAACTAAAATCTAAAGGCGCGTTTACACCAAAGTTTACAAAAAATGGTTTGTAGAACACTAAAAGTTGTCAACTAAAAGTTGCTTTTCTTAAATTAGAGCAACAAGTGGCAGATTTTTTGTAGACAACTAAAATTGCTCAACTTTTTTTGATCTTTTAAGGCGCGTTTACACCAAAGTTGACAACTAAAAGTTAACAAAAGCCTGTTTGTAGAAATCTAAAAGTTGTCAACTAAAAGTTTCACTTCTCAAATTAGAGCAACAAGTGGAAGATTTTTTGTAGAAAACTAAAAGTTGCTCTTCTTAAATTTAGAGAAACAAGTGGAAAACTTGTTGCCAAAGAATGAGCGCGGAAGGTTTAGGTAGTAGTTCTCCAGTTCTCCATTAGTTTTCTACAACAAATCATTCCCTTTTGGTTGTTAACTTTCTTTGATCTTTACCGACACTCCGCGGGAAACTAAAATTAAGTGGAAGATTTGTCTCTCCACAAGTGGAAGAAAGAAAAAGTTGCTGTATTTTGTAAAAAAAGCAACAAATTGCCGCAACTTGTGGAAAACTTAGTTGAAGACTTTGGTATAAACGCGGCGACACTCCGGAGGAAACCAAAATTTAGTGGAAGATTTGTCTCTCCATAAGTGGAAGACAGAAGAAGTTGCTCTATTTTGTAGAAAAGGCAACAAATTGCCACAGCTTGTGGAAGACTTTGGTGTAAACGCGGCTTAAGAGTTTCCGACAAGGTGTGTACAAAAAGTGTAAAATAATGTAAACTATTTCTGAATAACACACAGAACTTATATTAACAAATAAAGGACTGTGGGAATTTAATACATTTTTTATGTTTATTTTCAAAAAATTGTTAGAGTAATAAATTTTCTTCATTTAAAAAGTATGCAGGCCTACAATAAAAGTATCTTAGCAAATAAAATAGTGTTAGCAACACACAATTAACAACACATACAGTATCATACATTAATGTTTAGCAAACAGGCTTATAACTTTATCATATACTAATACAGGGGCGTCTATTCCATACATATAATCCAGGTGGTTGAAATGAAAATCACTCATTAAAATTCTTCCCTGACAATTCTTAATTTTTTTACATAATCTATCGACATCCTGTTCAGCTGAGAGCCAATCGTTTTTACTATAAATCAGATAGGTGGGCGCTGTGATTTTTGAAAGATCATAAGACGGTGGGTCCTTTCTTCCATATTTCCGGAAGTTGCCGATTACTCCATAGTCATACTGACGAAAGTATCCTATAAAACAAAATATATTTTGGACTATAAATAAATAGCACTGTATCGGATTAGCTTAATAATAAATTGGATCACTTCTACACTGTTGTATTTTTTTTAATATGTAATTTTTCTTTTAAAATCATCAAGTTTTTGTACCGGGTGACCATTCGAAAACTACCACCTTCCTTGACTTTTTTATTTGAAGTTTCTCAAAAAATGTTTAATATGAAAGTTGTAGGGGCAAATTTGGAGAGTTCAATCATAATTTTGGATATTATACAGGATGCATCATAAAGACTTGGCAAACCATAGTTATGGTTTTTTAAATAGGCCACCCTGTATTTGACTTGATATTTCAATTCTGCTTAAAATTCTAAGCATTTTTATATAAAACACTATAGACCTTAATTCACTGATTTTCGAACTAAAGATGTTTAAAAATTGAATAATTAAAATATAAATGCTGGTGTTAAAAACTCAATTTTTATTTCAACAATAAAACAGTAATAATTTAAGATAACATATTAATTGTCACGCTTTACCTTGCGCCCCTGGTTCTGAACGCATTCTTGGTAACAAGTTTCCAAATGTGCTATTGAATTTTCTATGATGATAGAATTTGTTTGATTCAATACGTTAATTTCATGCCTAATAATATTTTTTATTACATTAGCATTACCTAGGTCCTGTTGATAAATATTTTTTTTATATATCCCCATTAAAAGTTGTCCATTGGCTTCAGATCCGGACTATTAGCTGGCCAATGAATTGTCTCGTTCCGTCCAATCCATTCATCATAATTTTCATCTAATAAGTTTTTTACTTGTCGAACAACATGTGGTGGAGCTCCATCATGTTGGAAAACTAAATTGTGATAATGTCTTAGCGGCAAATTTTCCAGCACGTCTGAAAGCTCGTTGATCAAAAATTCGTAATATACTTTACCGGTAAAGTTACCTTCAAAAAAATATGGTCCTATTATTCGGTTTCCCAATATGCCACACCACACATTAACAGTCTGTCCACTTTGAAATTGCACTTCTCGCGCGAAATTTGGATTATTCACCGCCCAATGCCGAACGTTTTGTTTGTTGCATTCCACTTGTCGAGAAACTGGATTCATCGGTTCATAATATATTTTTAAAAAGTCTCTTATTATTTGGCCTGTTCAACATCAAATTGCAAAAATTTAGTCTTTGATCCTTTTGAGCTTGTGTGAATTTTTGAACTTTATGGTATTTTAAAGGTTTAAACTTACTTTGTTTCAAAACCTTACGTATTGACTTGGGCTCATATTTTGTGGTCCTTTTGAAGCAGTTCTAACTGACTTGTTGGGGTTTTCCACGAAATGTAGGATAACATTTAAATCCCTATTTTTATCATTTGGATACACCGATTTCTTCCTGTCGAGATTTGAAGTTGTTCTAAATTTTGTAAAAATGCTTTTAACGGTGTGTCTTGTAGGAACGGCTCCATAAGGATGTCGAGCTGCATACGCACGAACAGTAGCAGTAGCGTTATAATTATTTTCAATAAATAAGAAAAAAAATCTTTTTACTGCCTTTCAAAGCAAGTAATACAACTTTTAAACTTCCCTAGTTCAAAAACCAGTGAATTTAGGCCTATAGTGTTTTATATAAAAATGCTTAGAATTTTAAGCAGAATTGAATTATCAAGTCAAATACAGGGTGTCCTATTTAAAAAATCATAACTATGGTTTGCTATGTTCGATATTATACATGATGCATCATGTATAATATCCAAAATTATGTTTGAACTCTCCAAATTTGCCCCTACAACTTTCATATTAAACATTTTTTTGAGAAACTTCAAATAAAAAAGTCAAGGGAGGTGGTAGTTTTCGAATGGTCACCCGGTACAGTTCTTAGAATATTAAGTCAATCAAACCATTTTTTATTTTATATAATTTTCATGGCAACAAAAGTTGTAAGTCGTCAAAGTTTGTCAAAATATTTCTAAGACATAAAGGTTTTTAACAAGTCAAATAATGGATTACCCACTGCGCGTCGTTCGGGCAACGGCAATCGCGTGCGCGAAAGTATTACTTTCCGCACTTGTTAGCAAACTGCAATTTTTCTACAAAAAGGATCACTTTTCCGCACATATTTTCGTATTGGCTAGAGACCTGGTGGCAATTCAGGTATATGATTTCATCGTAGTTGATACCAAGACGTAATGTAGTCTGCACCTATATTAACTAGAAAAAATAAGTGGCGAGCTTAGGTAGCTCTGATTTTTTTTTTATAATTTTGACATTGTAAAAAAAACTGTCAAGAATTATGTTATCGTTTGTCATCAATTATATCTTATTAAATACATTTAATAGATAGTGAAATTAAAGCTGGCAGAAGTCAGGATGGTATGAGTTTTTATAAAAATAATTATTATTAAACTGTAAAAAAATAATAAGTGCTATATCATTCCATCGTCTTTTCAAGAATGATTTTTATGTTTTATAAAGTATTTGTAAATATAACAAAAAGGTGGCAGGCATCTACAACTCTGATTTTAGATGTAATATAAGAAACAAATAGGACATACAGGGTGTCCGAGAATATGTGGGCAATCTTTCTGAATCTAATAGAAAACCTAAAAATATTATGACAAGTTCCCATAAACTTTTTTCCTACGACCCTCCCCTACGGAGATACAGGTACATAACGGACGCCCCTGGAAATATATATTTTTTTAAAATTAATTTTAAAATACTAGGCGTAAAGTAATATTTTTTTAATATGATGGTTACTAGATATGTCTTCTTAAAATAAACCCATTAAATCACATTTGGCTTATTTAGTTTGCCGGGGATGGACTAGATCTTACACAATAATATTTATTTTTTAACACCTTGTATGATAAAGGCTCAACAATATTACTTTTAAGTAGCCTTAATCTTAAACTAAAAAAAAAAGATATTCTTGATTGATATCGATAAAATCAACGGTTTAGGAGAAATAAAATATTATGGTTGATAATTTTTTTTTACATTATACAGGGTGTTTTCTAATTACACGTTAATATTTAAGGAGTCAATTTTTGGGTCCATTTTAAGAAGAAACCTTCATATGAGCATATGACCTAAACGTCTTAACTCTTGAAGCACACGGTAAATAATAATAAATCATTTATTTTTGAAAATTTTACCACCTTGTATCTCAAAACTAAGGACGTTTAGGACATATGTTTTCTTTTTAAAATGGACCCAAAAATTACCCCCTTAAAAATTGACATTTAATTAAAAAACACCCTGTATAAAATAAGCGCTCGAGATAATTTGACCACGTTTTACTGCTCTTGGTATCCACCTAACTGTCAGTCCTTTTGGATGTAGACACCTTAGGGGTTCAACTTTAAGTGGCCAAAATGCCTGACATATTATCGATAACGATTTTTTTCCCAAAAATTTTTTCCTTTCACCCTTTATTGCTACCCCCTGTATCCAAGAGGTTGTGCCTGCGCGAGAACATAATTAACAATACTAAATGAACATGTTTTACGGGAGAAACTCCAAATTACTGATGACGATGATTTTTCGGCTCTAGCTCTTCGTCTACTCGCATCGATTAATGGTGACATCAATTATACTCCCAGAAGTCCGATTTAACTGTCATGGATTTTTTTTTAAAGTTCTTAATAAAAGGTGTGCAATGAAATTCTCGCCAATCTAAATAAGTTGAAGCAAAAAATTTGCGAAGTTATTTGAGCAGTTCTCTCCGTGTGTTAGAAATAATTTAATCTAAAAGGAAAAAAATTATATTGCATTTAATTTACCTGATTGGATTTCCTGGCCATAATGTAACAGTTGTTTAGTTGAAGCACCAGCGGGTGTATACTTGGTCATAAATGGTAGAAGAGTGGTGTTCATTTGCCTTCTACTAAAACCACAAATTGCAAAAAGTGCGTTGGTACATAAGAGTTGTGTAACAGCGTCTTCATTGCACATGGCGTCACCCACAATATATTTAATGAATTTGGTAGTTGGTAGAAATTCATTTATTCCAATAAGAGAAAACATAGCCTGGAAAAAACATCTAATTTTTAATAGTGTTAATTTAACACATTTTTAGGTTTATTTTAGGTCCTAAAAACTGTAACTAAGTTGTCACCAAAAAGGTAATAGGTTTTTTGATTTCTAAAGGTTATTAGGAGGGGTCAATCGACTTTATATGTACAGGGTGGGCATTTTACTAGGGTCCTATACATTTTCTCAGAAACTGCAGACTTTTAAAAATAAAGATGGGACCAAAGTTTCTGGGATTAATTTATACTCCTAATTAATTTCACTTTCACATATACAGGGTGTTCATTGTGTTGGCCGCCGGTGTTTAATTCCTTATTTTAAATGGGACACCCTATTTTTTATTACATATTTAGAAAGCGCTTCCAAAGACAAGTTCAACGATATGTAACAGTATGGGTCTGTGTCGCAACGTTTTTCTTTAATTTTTAACCTATTTTTAAATTAATACAACTACGGTAAATATTTTTTTTTTTCAAATTTGTTCACGTAAAAAAAATTAGAGAAGCCTATTTTATCTATACTAGCTGGCAATTATTTTTAAATTTTAAAAATGTTACAGTGTTGCCATGTTTTGTCTATCGTAAAATTTCTTGATTATTTTAAATGCAACTGTATATAATACCAAATATATATATATATAAATAATTAAAAGACCTTTTCAACGATGTATAACAACATGGGTCGACGAGTCACCGTTTCTAACTTATTAATAATTGTCTTCAGGAAAATTATTTTTCTTTTTCCAACCACACTACACCCTGTATACTTTATATAATGAATTAATATAGGGGATTTGGTTAACTCATCTTAAACCAAATTTATTGTATTGATTCATAATATTAAGTATACAGGATGAAGTGGGGTTGGAAAAAAAATTATGACTTTTCCTGAAGACAATCATCCATAAGTTCGAAACGGTGACTCGTAGACCCTTGTTGTTATACATCGTTGAAAAGGTCTTTTAATTCTTTATGTAGATTTGTTATTATATACAGGCGTTTGCATTTAAAAAATTCAAGAAATTTTATGATGGACAAAACATGGCAACACTGATTTATTTTCAAAAATTAAAAAAAATTGCTTGCAAAAGTAGATAGATAAAATAAGCTTTTGTAATTTTTTTACGTAAACAAATTTAAAAAAGATAAATATTTATCGTATTTTTATTAATTTAAAAATAGGTCTAAAATTAAAGAAAAACGTCAATAACTCCGAAACGTTGCGACACAGACCCATACTGTTTATATCGTTAAACCCGTCTTTGGAAGCGCTATCTAAATATATAATAACATAAAGGGTGTCCCATTTAAACTAAGGAAGTGAATACCGGTGGCCAACACAATGAACACCCTGTATAAGTGAAAGAGGAATTAATTATAAGCATAAATTATTCCAAGAAACTTTTGTCAAAACTTTTTTTTGCAAAAGTCTGCAGTTTCTGAGAAAATGTATAGGACCCTAATAAAATGTCCACCCTGTACACAAGTCTATAACCTATGGGTCCTGGGGTTCTTATCCTATTAAAATACAAAATTTGACATATATGTATTTTAATGGTTTTAGTGGGTATTCTAAAAATTATGGTATACCCAAACGTATACGAATAGTTTCATTTGTTTGGTAGAGTGGTATTTGAGCATTTGATTTGACATTCGTGTAGGATATACTCTAAAAAAGCTAACTTATCTTTGACACTGGCTAAACTTAGGTAAGTAAAAATTTGTTTTTGATAGTAAGAGTATGCTTAGTGTTCAAAATTGTTTAAGGCTTGTTGCAGATCGATGTCCCAGAGATTACCGAAGATAGTGAAGATGCAGAATTGGCTTTGAGGCGGGCGGATATCTAATAATTATTTTATAAGGCTCTGTAGGCTTAATAAACTGAACTGCTATGTTTATGACTTTGATGCCAGTCAGTTTGCCAGTTCTTCCATTTGTTGCGTTATCGCAAAGTGAGCTTTCCGGGCTTTGTCGGTAGAAAGTCCGACATTTTTAAATAAATTTAAAGCTATAATTTGCGCACATAAACTATCAATTTTCAAGGTTGGTTTGAGAGATATAGCGTTTTAAAATTGTCAATAACAATTTTTTGACCTCTTATTGTGAAAAGCAGATTGAATATGTATATTCAGCAGCGGAAAATACCTAAGAAACACCTACTTGCTTGGAAGGACCTTAATCGGCGACAAAACCCCCATTGGCGCCCGTACTCTAGTAACGATAACTAACGAATCTTACCGCCGCCAGTGACAAAAAAAGAACTATGGTCGGGGTTCATTTTTTCGTACAAGGTGAAAAAGCTTATACCGCTCAGACTCATGTATGTTTACTTTGAGAAATATGCCTTCTACAACAGTTTCACTTATATTTGTATTTCTTCTGTTGCCACAACTTTTCACTCTACTATTACAGTGGTATTTTAATAACACAGGTCTACAAAAAAAAAGAGTGGTGTGTGCTGGGTGCCGAACTAAGATTTTCTGGTGTATTTTTTTTTTCCGCTGAACACGAATCTAAAGTCAAAATTGGGGGTCAAACAGCAAAAAATCGAGAAAAGGCGTAATTGCCGATATTAACATTTTTTTTTATTTAAAACCTCAATATCTCAAAAACTTTGAATACACGAAACTTTATACCGGGTGTTGCTCCGTCGAGCGGGACATAGGGAATCCCATGTAAATTTTGAAGTGGTCCAATATTGGCTCCCCTAATTATTTTAGAAGAAAATATTATTATGATTTTTTAAAGAGCACGAAAAGTTGTACCCAGTGTACAAATTTCAGCTTTTCTCAGTCCGCCAGCTAAGAGATAAATGCTAAAATAAGTTACGAATCCCCTTACGCGCTCTGTATTATTAGAAGTTTATAATAAAATACCAGAAAAATTATTTAACCTCTTACTCTCAAGTTGTCAGATTAATGTCACATCATTTTTAAATAATGAACTACTCAAATCAAGAAAAAATCACTATTATAAAATGGTTTTATCAGGGAAATAGTTATCGAAGAGTAGCGGACATGTTTGCAGCCTATTTTCCCAATAGGCCAATACCAAGTAAATCGACAATAGAACGGACGATAAAAAATTTGAAACTACAGGCACAGTAATCAATAATTGCAAATGTGAAGAAAATCGACGTGAAAATCAGAGACAAATTGTACAAAACGAGAGGGATTTAGATGTGATACTTTGTGTAGAGGAGGCCGAAGGAAACATTAGCACGAGACAACTGGAGGACATTACTGGACAAGACCACACCACAATATCTCGAATTTTAAAAAGATGTAAATACCACGCTTACAAGTGCAAAAGACACCAAGAATTAAGAGACGGAGACGAAATACGACGACAGGAATTTTTCTTTGAGATGATGGAGAGGACAAACACTGACAGAGGTTTTTTACAAAATATTTGCTTTACTGACGAATGCACTTTTACATTGAACAACGAACCCAACATTCAAAATTGCCGGTACTGGAGATTGTTTGTTGAGACAAGGACTCAATATCCACAAAAAATGAATGTTTTGGCGGGAATTTTCGGCCACCATATCCTTGGACCATTTTTTCCTTGACCGAAATTTAAATGCGGAGTACTTTCTGGAACTTTTAGAGGAACAAATTTTGCCTGCTTTGAACAACCTTGCTCGTGAAAATCAAGAGATTTGGTATCAAATGGATGGCTGCCCAGCACACAGTACCAGAGCTGTGCGCGAATACTTGAACAACGCACTAACACACTAACCACAACTAACGACATCATAGGCCCGAACCACGCAATATCTTGGCCAGCCAGGTCTCCGGATCTTTCGCCAAACGATTTTTTTCTATGGGGACATTTAAAAACTAAGCTTTATACCAATAAAAAATATGAAAATTTAGACCAGCTAAGGAATGCTATTTCCGCTGAATGTGCTAGAATATCGATGTACCAACTAGCCAACGTAAGAAATGAGTTTTATAATCGTTTGGGTTATTGTCTGGCAGTTAATGGAGGAATATTTGAGCATTTGATTAAATCCTGATATTTTCGTCATAAATTGATTTCTAAATGTAGACAAATTTGTTTTATTGTCTTGTGTAACTGTGAGTGCATGTGTTGGAATTAGCTGTAAACTAAAATGAAATGCGAGGATTCTTTTTGAAATTCCCGTGTAAAATTGTTCAGTTTTGGCAATGACATTATAAATTAATGATCTAAATTGTCACTGATAAATCGATATGGTGTTTTTATTATTGATTTCTAGAGTACAGGGTGCATAATGAGATACTACGTTGCAAAGTATTTAAGCAGTTTACTCTTTACTGGTTGGTTTAAAAATGCTCAAATTTTCATTTTGGGTGGAACTTATTGTGCTCTTCAATAAATCCTAATAGCATTTTCTTCTAAAATAATTAGGGGAGCCAATATTTGACTACTTTAAAATTTACATGGGATTCCCTATGTCCCGCTCGGCGGAGCAACACCCGGTATACCTATTATGTATTTTTACAAGACTTCTGTTTTAAGTTTTGTCTTACTGCAATATTTTTCGAGTTTTAATAAAAAAACTGAATTCTTAGGATTTTTTCAAGGTATACCCCTGGAAAAATCTTAAATTTTTATTTTTTTTGTTTTCGGATTTTTTTTTTTTCAAATTTTAAGTGATTTGGGATTCAACTAAATAAAATAAATGATTTATAATGAAAACAAACCAAAAATCACCATAACAAAAAAAAAATCCCTATTTTGGACCGAAATTTTTTGTCAAAATTACACTTTCGTTTGTATTTCCTTTATCATTTATCTTATCGAAAATATTTACATAACTTTTAATATAGACAATTTAAAAAGCTATATTTTTTTTATAAAATTTTTCTAGGTATCTCTTATAGTTGATATAGTAGTAGTCCAAACATTCCGTGCTAGCAGGTTTTTGCCGGTAAATGTACGGTATCTGTTTTTTGGTCGATATTTTGTTGTTTGGCCCCCCAACTTTGACTTCAGATTTGCGTCCAGCGGAAAAAAATACACCAGAAAATCCCAATCTGACACCCAGCACACACCCCTTTTTTGTGGACCTGAGTAATGATTCAAGGGTGTTCGAGAATACCAAAACAAACACGAATCAAGCCGTGTGTCAATCATATTGGACCTGAGTAATGATTCAAGAGTGTTCGAGAATACAAAAACAAAGACACGAATCAAGCCGTGTGTCAATCATATTGAAACTAGTTAAAGAATAGAACCCCTGGACCGGTGTCACTAAGTCAGAAATTACTATACAGGGTGTTATAGAATGTTGCAAGGAAAATTCAAGAGCAGATTCTACATCTAAAAATGTAAAAAAATCAAATAAACATGATACCTGGTGTTTAGATATTTCCGCCTTTAACATTTATTTTACATTTATTAACAAGCCGTTAAGGTATTCAGATGGGTTTTGGTATACGCAGATATATCACTAAAGGTCGTATTTATAAACTTATTTTTTTTTTAGCTAGAACTAACTGGGTTTTTATTTTTTATTTAGGATAAAATATTTTATAATATATAACGAAAAAGTCCAAGAGAAACTCATGAAGACTTGCCCGCATATAAATGTGGCCTTTAATGATACATTTGCGTGTACCAAAACTCATCTCAATATCTCAATGAGTTTCCAATAAAAGAACCATTTGAAAGGCGGAAAAGTTTAAGCACCCTGTATTATAGAAACGAAGCATTTCCGGATTAATCCGGACCCAATTTATTTAAACTTTTTTTCACATTTTTAGATGTAGAATCGGCCCTTGAATTTTCCTCATAATATTCTGCAACACCCTGTATATTGGCGCTTTAACTTACTCCTAGGGTTCCAGATCCAATGGAAATAATTCTAAGTAAAGGACTGGTCATGTGATCCATAAATCCAATCGGTGCTAAACTTGCTTGGGCCTTGATTTTGGCATTGTATTCTGGTAGATACGACGTCATAACGTAGTATACTGTCGTTCCTTGAGAATGACCAGCATAATAGACCTGAAAATATTTAATAAATAAATATCGGTCCAGAGCTTTCGCAATTACGTTTAAAAAGTAATTCAATTACAATTACCAATTACTCTTCTAAGTAGTAGTAAATTACGATTACCAACTACTAGCATGTTAGATAAAAGTAATTTAATTATTAATTAAAACTAAAAGTTATTGAATCTCTTGACAATTACTCTATTTAAATTAACCACATATATTAAAAACGATACACGAAACAAATAAAATATTTATACTAATATGCACCATACCCGCACGTCTCACATTCAAACTGCTTTATCGGCAAGTTCAACATTAAATGAATCTAAAATAAAAATTTTATTTAATTCTACCCCAAACATCAGTACATTTTTCCACAAAAAAAAGTATAAAAACGGTGGCGGGAAGCATTAATCGAAAATGCTAAACCGGCGCGGAGGCGGCGTTCGCCGGATTTAAAGCAGCCCGGCGTGTTTCAAGATGCTCTTTCCGACTGGCCAAAATACCGGCATTTTTTCCATAAAGAAAGGTAATTGAATTTATTGTAGTAATTTAATTATTTATTAGGTAATTAAATTAATTTTTAAGTAATTTAATTACTTTATAAGCAATTGAATTACTTTCAAAGTAATTAAACTACTTGAAATTCGTGAAAATCAATTACCAATTACGATTACATTATCCTATTAATTAATAATCCAAATACAATTACCTTTTCCGGAAAGTAATTGAATTAAAGTAATCCAATTACTGAAAAGTAATTGAATACGATTTTTCAATTATTTTAATTTAATTACCGACAGCCCTGTATGAGTCCTATAAAAAATAATGTACAAATACACATTGTATACAGTGTGTAAACTTCTTTAAAGCAACTCTTTTTGTAGAATATGATCAAGTAGTCAATTTTTATTTTCTACGTTTCGGGTTTTTAGAATGGTCATCAACTTTATTTTTTTATATGGCCACCATATTGGATTTTTACGCAGCACAATGTATAACATGTTATAATTTAGGAATTTATAACCTCATTTATTTAAAAAAAACAAATATTTTCTCAGTTGGCCTTGATTCCTGCGATCGTCAATTTTTTTTTGTAAACAATAAAATGTTAGTAATTGTCAAAATAGATTAGCTGAACAGATATTTTACAGAATGGATTTCGCGAACAAAGCTATTAAGTTAATACTGTGTTACAACAAAACTACACGTAACAAGTTAATTTAAACAAGTGAAAACAAAAACAATGAAAGTGGGTAAACTAATATTTGTACTAAAATAGAGATGTAAAATATTGCCCTTAAATTCAAAATATTGTCCATTTCGCTTAACACATTTACGATATATTTTTTAATAAGCCTAACTACCCTATGAATGGTTACTAAAGGTTTCGTTAAAATGTTGGTTAACTGCAACATCTCGTTGTCGATTTTCTTTAACTTCTTAGGTTGTGGTTTTTTAACTTTCGAATTTAAGCAAATTTTCTACCACTTTTTGAAAGTTCGTTAGTTTTGGTTGCTGCCTTAAAGGAAAATTACTGAAATACGTTTGCGCAGCTATATTACCATTTCTATTGCTTTGGAAATATTGTTGTGAAATATCAAGTTTAAAAAAAAAATGTAATAGCTTTGTTCGCGAAATCCATTCTGTAAAGTCTCTGTTCAGCTAATCTAGTTGACAATTACTAACATTTTAATGTTTAAAAAAAAAATGACGATCGCAGGAATCAAGGTCAACTGAGAAAATATTTGTTTTTTTGAAATAAATGAGATTTTAAACTCCCAAATTATAATATGATATACATTGTTGAAATCAGAATTAAAAGCACAATTTGGCTGCGTAAAAAACGAATATGGCGGCCATATAAAAAAATAAAGTTGATGACGATTCTAAAAACCCGAAACGTAAAAAATAAAAATTGACTACTTGGTCATAATCTACAACAAGAGTTGCTTTAAAGAAGTTTTTACAGATTAGAAAAATTTTCACCAATAAAAAAAATATGACTGATTTTCGAAAATGCATGTTTTAGGTTTTTTTTTTAATTTCTTAAAAACCTGAATAGATAAAACCATGCAGTAAACGGGATTAGCTTCCTAACATAATTGTCTAAAACTTTCCCCATTTAATCATGTTTATATCTAGCGTGGTTTCCAAGATCCCCATACATTCCTCACGAATTTGGGACACACTGTATATGTTAATAAGTAATTTAAATCTATAAACAGGAGTTTATTAATTTGACTTATTAACATATTCAATGAATTAGGCGTTTATAAAAAAAATGAAGTTGATGATGATATAGTTTAGCCAAAATGTCAAAACTGAAGATCTGATGTAATAGTTGTTTTCTGCATGATAAGTAGTTTTATATTTTTTTACAGGTTTTAAAAACCTTGACAAACAAGGAAGTTAAACCAAAAGAGTTAAAGGTACGCCACTGGCGTCTTAAAATTAGTAACAAAATTCTCTAAGACGTTGTTTATTTTACCCGTTTTTCTATCTTTCATAGTTTCTGACATCCTAATACATGCATCACCAAAATCGCCTATCTTGTATAGTAGGAGAAATAAAATAAGAACTGCCTAACGTATAATTAAAAGTATTGGGAAAAGAAGAACGGTGTATCGTTTAATTAATAGTTTAGGGTTTTTTTTATAGCGACGGCACTGAGTTTATGCAAAACATCGACGTAAGTAACTCGAGTAGTGCACAGAATAATTGAATTGAGAAGGTAGTTTTTTGTGGCGTGTCCTGATTCTGACCAGAGTTCCTTGAGAGACATGTCATCACACTGTTGGAGTAATGGCTGTTGTTATCACAAACTGAGTACAGGATTATTCCTAAATAATTCGGTACTACTTAAATTCTGATATCATTTTTTAAACACCACAAAAACTTACAAAAAGAGGGTGGTAAATTCATAATTATACTAATAGGGATTACGGAGCACCAGAATATATATATATATATATATATATATATATATATATATATATATATATATATATATATATATATATATATATATATATATATATATATATTTATATATATATATATATATATATATATATATATATATATATATATATATATATATATATATATATATATATATATATATATATATATATATATATATATATATATATATATATATATATATATATATATATATATATATATATATATATATATATATATATATATATAATTTGATTATTTTATTTCTGAACCATTAACATATATTCTTCAATTTAATTTCATGGGAGTTTTAGTTTACATTTATTTTGAAATTAAAAGGTTATTTTTAATTTTTCATATTGTTTAATTACAAACGTTTCGGCAAAAGCCTTCATCAGTGTTTATACATCTAAAATTAATATGGCAGTGGTTACATATAATTATTACGTTTATCTTTTGTGTGTTACATAAAATGACTTTACAATTTTACAATATAAATTATGTTTTTGGCTTACCCTAGAAGGAAATCTGTCCATTAATAATAAAAAACTTTAAAAAACTTATATACACATACGTCTACAAATATTTTAAAATCTTCAGCACATGCACAATTAAAATATTTATTTATACTGAAACGGCAGTAAGCAGTTCCTTCCGTATCCTGAGACAGGATAAGAGTCCAAAACATTTTTTTTTATTTGCAATTAATGTTAAAAACAGATTTATAAAATATAAAGGATAGTATTTGTTGTTTTTATTTAGCTACGAAGATTAAATATGATAATAGGTTATTTTTTAAGAACAGTTATTATATTATTTGAGTGTGAGGAGAGTGAGAAAAATAATTTTGCATGATAGGTACGATAAAACTAAAATTAATTAATGACGTTGTAGTAATATTGGCTTAGGTTTTTAATATCTGTTTTATGATTTATAGTTTTCATGATTTTTAATGAAAACCATTTCTAGAAATTTCCTTTTTTTTCTGATTTGGTTCTGTTTTTAAAATTTTTGTGTCCTGGTAATTAAAAGTATGCTTTGCTTGATTTTCGTGTTTAGTTAAAGCTGTTTTATTTTTCTTGTCATATTTATGCCCATTTAATCGATTTTTGAGATATTGTGTTGTCTGGCCAATATAGACACTAGGACAGTCGTTATATGGAATTTGGTTGATAGTATTTTGGTGTTTAGGGGTTTTAGTTTTTAGTGTGCTAAAGAAATTTTTTTGGAGAATATTATGGTTTTTATGACACACGACAATATCATGTTTTTTTAGGGTTGTTTGTAAACTCTCCGAGAGTCCCTGAACGTATGGAAATGATAAATATTTAATTGAGTTTTTATCTATTGTATTTAGTTTAGGGTTATTTGCTTTTTGCAATCTGTTATTAAAGATGATATTTATAATTTTTTTTGGTAGCTATTTTTGATGAGAATATCTTTAGCTATGATAGCCTTAGGTTGGTATTCCAAGCTGCTCAGTTTTATAGCTCTGTCGGCAAGGCCGACAATCACAGATTTTTTTTGCGATATTGGATGTTGATTTTTGTTGATTAATATATCGTCCAGACCAGGTTTTTTTTTGTATACCATTCTGTTTTAATATTATTGTTTTTGTTGTGTAACGTCATATCTAGAAAGTTTATTTTACTGTCGTTTTCTAACTCTATGGTGAATTTAAGTTTTTCGTGAAAGGCGTTAAAACAGTTAAGAATATAGTCACATTTATTCATGGGAACTGCTGTAAGGCAATCATCCACATATCTAAAAAGAAAGGAAGCCGAAAATCCAGTTTCGCAATTACTTTTTCTTCGAGGTCCTCCAATACCATCTGAGCTATGACACTAGATATAGAGGAGCCCATTGCACTTCCTTCTACTTGTTTATAAAAGTTATTTTTGTACATAAAATATGTTGATTTTAAAGTTAATTCAATAGCTTTTAAAAAATCATCCATTGCTATGTCTGTGTAATTTTCAATTTCCTTCCACTTTCTCCTAATTATTTCAAGAGCAGGCTCAACTGGTATGTTTGTATACAGTGAAACCACATCCAGAGATATAAGAATGTGGTCATTTGGCATATGAATATTGTTTATTTTTTCTTTGCAATCCCAAGAGTCTTTAATGTAGGTGTTACTTTTGTTTATGATGTTTTTTAGAATATTTTTAAGAAATTTGGATAGATTACTTAGTGGGGATTGTATACAAGATACAATAGGGAGCATTGGAATACCTTTCTTGTAGAATTTTGGTAACCCGTAGATTTTTGGAGCTTGGGCGTTGTGAATTTTTAGATTTTTTGCATTGTTGTACAATTTTTTTTACATGTAGTTTTTGTTTTCCCAGTGTTTAATAAGATCGTTGTTTTTTTTTTCTGCAAAATGTTAGTTGGGTCGCTGTTTATTTTTTTATTCGTGCCAGGATCATTCAACAGTAGTTCCATTTTTTTATCATATTCGTCTGATTCCATAATGACGGTTTTATTTGATTTATCCGGCCTTAGTATCTTTTAATTTGGATGATTTTTAAGAAAAGATTTTTTGTTAATTTTTTTGCAAAGTTTTTTGTCAATTTTGTCATGTTTTGTTTTATACCGTTTAGAATTTAATTTGTTTTTATAAGTTGTAAGAATATTGCAACAGTTTGCTCTAATATTGTCTTTTTTGTCAATACTAAGGTTTTCAATTGAAACTTCAACAGATGAAACAATTTCAGGGATGGGAAGTTCATTTAAGTTTGTGATTGGAGAGGCAAAATTGGATCCCAAAGTAAGTATATTAACAGCATAATCAGGAATTTCTACGTCTGTCAGATTTTCAAGCCAATTTTTTTCTATATTAATGTTTTGATAAGAGCTATTATTTGTTTTAGAAATTAATGAATTAATTTTATTTATATTTTTTTGTTTTATTTTTGCAAAAAACGTTTCGTACTCTTTAGTTATATTGTTCAAATAATTTTAAAATTCTCGATATTTTATTTTCTAAGGATTGTATATTTATAATGGTGTCACTTATTAGTAAATTAACGGCCGAGTGATGATTGCGTTGTTAAATTTAGCAATGGACTTAGCAGTTTAGAATGTTTAACAAAAGGTCATTGTCATTGTTATTCAATGATTTTAGTAGGCAACCTGTTAAAATCTGACATTTTGTTAAACATTCAAAACCGTTGTCAACTTAGCAAATTGTTAAAAGTTAACAACGGTTTAGAATGTTTAACAAAATGTAAAAAATTTTTGGGAACGGGGTTCCCTACTGAAATCATTGAATAGCACTGACAAGACGTTTTGTTAAACATTCAACCTTGAAAATTTTAAACCCGCGATCATCACTCGGCTAGTGTGGATCTAGGAAATTATTTAAAACGGTTTCGCGAAATTTCCTTCCCAGGTTAACGGAACAAAATGTGATGTGTTTTACTTTTAAATTTAAAAATGTGGTGTTATTTTTTCAGATTTGCACCTCAATAAAAATTGTCGAATATTTTTAAAATTTGCCCATTTATAATAATTTTTTGACAGATATTTTATGTCGTTCATGATGTTTTCGCCATATGTAGTCCTGATTTCGTCGAGATTAAGCAGAATTTCACCCATACTGCAACTATATTTTTTGATTATTTGCTTTCTGAACCATTAACATATATTCTTCAATTTAATTTCTTGGGAGTTTTGGTTCACATTTATTTTAAAATTAAAAGGTTATTTTTAATTTTTCATATTGTTTAATTACAAACGTTTCCGCAAAAACCTTCATCAGTGTTTATACATCTAAAATTAATATGGCAGTGGTTACTTATAATTATTACGTTTTCCTTTGTGTGTTACATAAAATGACTTTACAATTTTACAATATAAATTATGTTTTTGGCTTACCCTAGAAGGAAATCTGTACATTAATAATAAAAAACTTCAAAAAACTTATATACACATACGTCTACAAACATTTTAAAACCTTCAGGACATGCCCATACGTTCAGGGACTATCGGAGAGTTTACAAACAACCCTAAAAAAACATGATATTGCCGTGTGTCATAAAAGCCATAATATTCTCCAAAAAAGTTCTTTAGCACACTAAAAACTAAAACCCCTAAACACCAAAAAAGTCATACTACCTACCAAATTTTATGTAACGAAACAACACAATATCTCAAAAATCGATTAAATGGGCATAAATATGACAAGAAAAATAAAACAGCTTTAACTAAACACGAAAATTGAGCAAAATATACTTTAATTTTCGGATACAAAAAATTTTAAAACAGAACAAATCGAAAAAGAAATTTCTAAAAAGCTTTTTATTAAAAAGTCATTGAAAACTTTTATAAATGATAAAATAGATATTAAAAACCTAACAATATTACAACGTCATTAATTAATTTCAGTTTTATTTATCATCAAAATTATTTTTCTCACTCTCCTCCTTTTAAATAATATAATAACTGTTCTTAAAAAATAATATTTTCATATTTAATCTTCGTAACTAAATAAAAACAACAAATAATCCTTTTATATTTTATAAAACTGTTTTTAACATTTAATTCAAATAAAAAAATGTTTTGGATTTTTCTTTTTCTTTTTGGGGTACGGAAAAAACTGCCGCTACCCCGTATAAATAAATATTTTAATTTTAAAAAGTCCCCGAAAAAATTTTTTAAAAAGTTTGTAGACGTATTTTATATAAATTTTTAAGTTTATTATTAATGGGATTTCCCTTTTAGGATAAGCCAAAAACATAATTTATATTGTAAAATTTAAAGTCCTTTTATGTAAACACAAAAAAACGTAATAATTATAAGTAACACTGCCAATTTAAATTTTTGATGTATAAACTGATAACTTTGCCAAAAGTTTTTAAATTTAAAAAATATGAAAAATTAAAAATAACCTTTAATTTCAAAATAAATGTGAACCCAAACTCCCAAGGTAAATGAATATACATATACATATATATACAAAATATATATATATATATATATATATATATATATATATATATATATATATATATATATATATATATATATATATATATATAAATTATATATATATATATATATATATATATATATATATATATATATATATATATATAAAATTTAATATATATATATATATATACAATATTAATTTGATAATATAATGTTACGTTATTTTTTTGGCACTCCACGATAATTGGGGGATTCACGGTCAGGTTTAGACGTTTTGGAAAAGGGACGCAGAATTTTTCAAAAATTTTTAATCTTAATTATCTTACCGTTCTATCGTTTAAAAAATATTTTCGCATTGGACTTCCGCTTCTATTAAAAGTCTTAGAAACTTTATTTTTAAAGGGAAACCCCCCCCCTTTTAAAATTTTTTATATTCCCCTTTTTTATTATAATTTTTTTTGTTAATATTGCCCTATACCTATTTTATCGGTTTTCGAGAAAAAAAATAATTTGTTTTAAAAGTGGTTCAAAATATCCCAAAAAACTTAAGTAAATTAGGTTTAATTCATAAAAAGGATTTTTTGGTGGTAGTTTGACAGACACGATATTTTAATTTAACCGAGAAATCGACCCCATATCATAGGGCGGCAAAATTCTATTTTTTCCCGTTATTTTAAAGGGGTCAAAAATCATTTTTTCAAATGAAACCCCTGTATATTACCAATAAAAAAAAAAAGAAGAACGCTTTAAGATGACATATCATGTCCTATACCTAAATCATCAAGTTTTTTAATAAAGCCGTTTTTTGAAAAAATTTTTTTTAAAAAAATTTTAAATTTTTAAGAACCATGGAAATACCCAAATGACAGTTTGACTACAAAATAATTCAATTAACATGTGAAAGTGCAGAAAATAAAAATTTAAAGTGAAAAAAATAAAAAATTGTAAACAAAACAACAAATTTTTACAATAAATGCGGGAAATTTATTAATTCTAATCTTTTTAGAATGTGTTTTTGTACACGACCGTGGTTGCTTTTTTTTTTGATGGGGATCCGATCTTCAAAAACCCGCAATATTCGGTCGCAGTTCTTCTTTAGTGGGCACGGAGTAATGTAACCCCCTTTTTTTTTAAAACACCCCAAAAAAAAAGTAAGGGGCGTGAGATCGGGTGATCTCGGGGCCAGTCCCATGGCCCAAGCGCCTAAACCAAGATCGTCAAACATTTGATTTGTTTTGATCACATTGTCTGTGTAAAATAAATAATTTCATAAGAATTTGTTTGAATAATCCATATTTGGTTCATTTGGGGAGTTTTTTTTAAACACCGTTAATAACTGTTTATAAGTTACTTATAAAAGTCCCAGACTGTCATGTTGATATTTTCATGGTGACTAAAATTAAATTTTTAAAAAAAAAATTTTTTCAAAAAAAAGCGGCTTTTTAAAACTATGATTTGGGAAAGGGTGTATGTTTTGTTTTTTATCTTTATTTTATTAAGTAATATACAGGGGTTTCATTTGAAAATATTTTTTGCCCCCTTTTTAAACTAACGAAATACTTTTTTGTATGTTAGGGAGTCATTTCTGGGTCTTTTCCTTTTCTGTTAAAAAACCCCCAAAAAATAATTTTAAAATGGCATTTTTACTTAAGTTTAATTGGGGCCATTTTTGTTATTTACACAAATTTTTTTTTCTCAAAAACCCATTCTCTAGAAATTTTCCAGGCGAGTAATCCCAACAAAAACATATTAAAGAATATTTACAAGTAAATGGAATATTAACAAGATTTGGAAATTTTTTTTTTTTAAATTGTTTAAACTGATTGTAATACTCTTTTTTATTAGAACCTTCCGACTCTATTGTTTTCTTCAAGACATAGTCGATATTTGAGGGGGGTCAATGGTGCCAATTTCGTGCCAAAAAAATCCCCAAAAACGGGTTTTCTGGGGGGAGGGTTTTGTGATTACGACTTTGGGTATTTCCCCCGGCATTACCCCTCCATACATCGTATCCTTCATCAGCCAATACAAATCCTGAAACAAAAAAATTAGAAATAGAAATGCAAGTGAGTTTTTTACATCTTCTTTTTTTTTTCCGGGGGGGGAAATTTTAAAAAAAAACATGGGTTTGGAAAAAAATTTTTTTGGATTTTTTTCCAAAGGAAAAATCCGGAATTAATTTTTTAAAATTTATTAAACCACCGGGGTTTTTAATTTTATTTTTAAATTTCCAAAAAGGCTCTTAAAAATTTAAATTAAAGGTGTTTTTAATTTCTTCAGTTTCAAACTATTTCGAAAAAACCTTTTAAAAGGGGTAAAAAATAAAATCCCTCAAAGCATAAATTTTTTCCCCCTTTTTCCAAAAAATTAGTAAAAATTTTTTAAAATTTTTCCCCCCAATTTTGAAGATAAAATTTTTTTCTTCTAAAGGAAAAAAGCCCAACAATTTCGCCAACTCTCCCCCCCGATTTTTGTTAATCTTCCTTTTTCCCAAAAGTTGTCCTTTCCCCTTTTAAAAAAGTCCCATACTTTTAAAGCCCAAAGATCAAGCGTTTCTTTTTCTTAATAAAAAAAATCTTCGGATGGCATACCAGCAATCGTCTTGAAAAATTTTTTCTTTGAGCTTGCACCCATCTTAATTGCCTCTTTCGAATCTTTATGATTCGGGTTTTTTTCCCGGAGAGGGAAGGCTGACGAGTGCCCCGCCCCCAAGAAAGGATCCCGAACTCCCCCTTTTAACTATAGACCTTATCTCTTCTTTCTTTTTAAAAAAGGGTGGGGGAAAAAAATTAAAATTTTTTCCCCAAATTTTTAAGGCCCTGGAAAAACAAAAAATTTTACATGACAGCCCATATTTTTTCCGCCACAGAAGATCCATTTTTCCCTTTGTCCCCCCAAAAGGGGGAAAAAAGGGGCCCCCTTGATTTTTTGGTGAATCCCAGATCGTTGCTCTTGAAAACCCCCCTTTTTAAATTTTTTTCCCTGCTTTGTTTTTTTTTTTCCCTTTTTTCCCTTTTTCTAATCGACGTATTTATTTTAGAGGTCATTCTTCCAGCTTCTCGAAAATTAATGCGGGGTTGGTTTGGGGCCCCTTTTCCAAAAAGTTTCCCCCACTAATTTTGGCTAAAACCCCCCAAAAAAATTCAAGTTTTCTTTTCCCTTAAAAACCAATCAACGATCTTTCTTCCACAATCAATCCACCATAGTTTTGCGACAATAGTCCCCTCCACTTTTTTCAATTTTTGGGCCACCCTGTTTTTTGGGGTTTAAAAAAAACCAGCGCTTTTTTAAAAATTTTTTTCCCAAAACCCCCTTTTAAATTAATCTTGGAAGGGGGCCCCCAAAAAAAATCTTGTTCAGTTGAATGCCTCCAAAATCAATAATCATGTTCGCTATCACAAAAAAAGTGGCCCCGTTACTTATGAGGGGGCCAAGCCCTGCAGAAAAAGGGAAATTTTTTTTTAAATTTTTTTTTAGAAAGTATTTATCCTTTTTTAATCTGTGTACTCTCTATGTATTTCGGTCCCCCCTTTTCTTTAGAATATTGTTTTTATGGGGGGGAAAGGGTTTTTTCCCCTACAACATTTAGTTTTTTTTGACTCCATTTAAAGAAAAGCTGTTCGTCTTATTAATGATCCCACACTTAAAAAAAAAATTTTCTGCCCTTGCCCATCGACGAATTGCTAAAGGACGTTTTTTCGACGGGGGTTTAAAAATTTTTGGGCAACATGAATAAAAGACCCCCTTTAATTTTTAAAAAATATTTAAAGGTTTGTAAAAAAGGTCCAAAGTTTCTATCAATTCCAGGAAAAAAAAGGAAGTGGGAGTGACATATAGTCCGTCCCTGAAGCTGTGAGTTATTCAAACACTTTTTGAAAAAAAATTTTTTAAAGAGTCTTACTTGGTATTTCATCTTTTTAAAAAAAAAATTTTTGGAATATACTTGATGGTTCAATAATTATTATAAAAAATTTTTTTTTTGGGGGGTTTTTTTAAGTCTGAAATTTTTTTTGGGGGGTTTTTTAAAAAATTTAAAATTTGGGGAAGGGGGGCTTTTTTCGTGGCAAAATTTAAAAAGTTAAATTTTGAAAAAAAAAAAAATTTTTTAACCCCCCCAAAATTTACAAACAAGGTTTTAAATTTTTGTTTAAAAAATTTTTTTTTAAAATTTTTAAAAAAAAATTTTCTTTTTTGGGAACCCAAAGTTTAAAACTCCAAAAAGGAGACCTATATGAAAAAATTTTTTTTTAAAAACTTAAAGTATTTTTTCACGTGTTTTTCTTATACCCAGGAGATTTTCCACATTTTCCGGGAACCCCATATACGGGGGGAAAAACTAGCCCTTTTTGTTACAAAATAATACATGATATAATATACTTTTTTTTAAAATACGCTGATCAAAAGTCTCCACGGGCAAAAAAAAAAAAAACCCCTTTTTAACCCCCCCCCAAAAACCCCCCCTTTAAAATTTTTTTCCCAAAACCCCCAGTTTGGGGTTTTTGGTTTTTTAAACCCCCCTTTTTCCCTAGAAAAATTGTGGGGTCCCTTAAAGGCATTCATCTGGAAAACTTTTGCTTCTAGAGACCTAAATGAGTGATATATTTTTTGACGCAGCGGCAATTTATTAACTTTTATTTAATAAACAGGTCAATATACTGTTTAAAAAAAGGGGTTTTGCCATCTAAAACAAGGGGGGTAGGTCGAAACGGGCCCCCCCTACTAGCAACATCAAAAAATTGCATTTTTTTCCCACCTAAGGATTCTCCTTTTGGGCTCTGTGTCCCATTAGTTTTGGGACCCCCTGTATATCATGTACGTTTTCCCCTTTGCCCCGAGAATTGGGGGATTCGGATATTTCTGCCCCTTTTTAATTTTTTTTGTTTAAAATTTTGAAAAATTAATGAAAATTTAATTTTTAAAAAAGTTTATTGTGTAGCTGGATTGCTACTAATTACTATTTTGTCAATTAAACTTACATGGGACTATTTTCATATCCTCAAAAAAAAAGATCCGATTTCCCCCGGTTTTTCCCTATTCATTTTTTTTTTCTTACCGAATAACACTAATGGCACTTTTTCTGTTGGTCTATGTATTTAAATATAATTATTTTGTTGAGTCAGGGTTAAACTGGTTCACTAAACTAGTTAATGTTATTAATTAAACAATAATTGAAATTTTGGGGAAAAATGTATGTATGGGGAAAGGGAAGTGTTTAGTTTATAAATAATTGGGGAAACAAAAAAAGGGGAAAATATTTTTTTTGGGAATTTGGGTTTTTTTAGGTTTTTTAAAATTATTATAAGTTTTTTTAAAAATTTTTTTTTGCATTTTGTATTGTTGACAATAAATACAACTATTTAACCTTTTATTTTTAAATTACCTAACCCCTTTTCCCCGCTCCTAATATAAGCCAATCAGCTGAAGAACACAAAAGACCATGTTGCAGGTAGGCTACTTTTCCAAGCTTTTTGTCAGTCCTGCCATGAGGAATTCGGGCAAGGTTAAAATGTATCCGTCTGTAGTTGAAATTGATGAGTTTCTACCGGATATCCATTGAACTCTATAAGGTTTTCCCCACAATATAAAAGCGAAAAATTTAAAAAATAACTTAACTGTCAACTTTTTAAAAAAAACACTTGTAAGAATACAGACAGGGGGTTTAATTTATAGTTTATTTTATCAACCACTGACTTAGAAGGGCCCCTTTTTAAAAGTAAAAGCAAAAAAAAATAACAAAGTGGAATAAACCCCTAAGGTGCCCTTTAAATGAGTAAACACAGCCATCTTGAATAATGGCGTACGTCAATTATAAGCGATGTCCAAAACGAATCTATGTTGCCAAATTATCCTCATGAACCTTGAAAGGGCTTTTTAAAAATTTAAAAAAAAAGAATTCGTTTTTAAAAAGGGAAAAATTAAAAAAAAAATTTTTAAATTAGGGTTTTTTAAAAAAAAACATGGTAATTATCGTCCTTAGCTGGGGAAAAAAAAGGGAGTGGGAAGATAACAAATTTTTTTTTGGGGAAAAAAAAAAACTTATTATTGGTTTTGGTATTTGTGGGTTTTTTGGGTCGTTGATCACCCCCCTGAGAAAAATTTTTTGCCTAAAAAGTTTTTTTTTTTGGGGTATCAAACTTAAAAAAACAAATTTAACCCCCCCTTTTCCCCACTTTTCCCCCCTTTTTTTTGCACCCCAAATTTTTTAAAATTTTAAAACTGAATTTTCAAAAATATTTTATAAACAGCCTTTAAAATTTAGTTTTATTTTTAAAAAAAATTATTATATTTTAAAAATATATAAAAAATAAAATTTATAAAATTTTTAAAATTATATTTTTTTTAAAAATTTTTAAAAAATTTAAAATTATTTTTTTAAAATTAAAACCCAAAAATTTTTTTAACGGATAAATTTTTTTTAAAATTAAAAAAACCCAATTTTTTTTTTTAAAAAAAAATTTTTAACCCAAAGGGAAAAAATTTTAAAAAATTTAAAATTTTTGGGGGTTTGGAAAAAAATTCCAGGGCTTAAAATTTTTTTTTTAAAAAAAAACCTTTTTTTAAAAAACCAAAAGGTTTAAAAATTTTACAAAGGTAAAAGGGGTGCCCAAAATTTTTAAAAAAAACCCTTTTTTAAAAAGGAAAAAATTTTTGTTTTTTTAAAATTTTTAAAAAAAAAACTTTTTTTTTTTTTCAAATTTTTTTTTTTGGGAAAAATTTTTCCCTTTAAAAATTTTAAAATGAAAAAAATTTTTTGGCCCCCTTTAAAAATTTAAATTTTAAAACCCTTTTTTTAAAAACTTAACCCTTTTGGGGAAAATTTTTGGTTTTTAATTTTTTGGGGGTTTAAAAATGACCTTTTTTTAGTAATAAATTTAATTATTTTTATTAATTATAATTTATAAAATTTTTAATATATTTTTTTAATAAAAAAATTATTTATAATTATAAAATAATTTTAATATTAAAAAAAAAAATTTAAAAATTTTTGTTTCGGGGCCCCTTAAAATTTTTCCCTTTTTTAAAATTTTTTTTAATTTTGGTTTAAAAAATTTTTTCCTTTTTTTAAATTTAAAAAATTTTAAATTTTTTCGGGGCCCCAATTTTTTTTTAAAAGGGCCCCGGGGGTTTTTTTTTGGTTTTAAACCCCCCTTTTACCCAAAGGAAAAATTTTTTAAAAATTTCCCGGGGCCCCATCATTTCGGGGGTTTAAATCAATTTTGGGAAATTTAAATTTAAAAAAAGGGGAAAATTTTTTTTAAATTTTTGTTTTTGCGGGTTTGGGTTTTCCCCAAAGGGGAAAAACTTTTTCCCCCCTTTAAAAACAAAAAAAACGGGGAAAGGTTTTTTTTGAAAACCTTTTAAAGGGGGAAATTTTTAAAAATAGCCCCAATTTTAAAACCCTTTTTTTCCCCCTTTCCAGGGTTTTTCTTTTCAGGTCAAATTTTAAAAGGGGAAACCCCTTATTTTGGCCGGGCCCCCTTTTAAATTTTTTTTTTGGGGCCCCTTTTGGTTTAAAAAAAACCCGGGTTTTAACCCCTTTCGTTTTTTTTGAATTTTTTAAAACGGGAAAATTTTCTGGGGGTTTTTTAAAGGGAAAAAAATTTTTTAAAAATTTTTTTTTTTTGGGAAAAATCCCCTTTTCTTGTAATTTAAGAAAGGTTTTGGGTTTTTCTTTTTTTTGGAAAATTTTTACTTTTTTTTTTTTTTTCCTTAAAGTTTTTTTTTAAAACTTTTTTAAAATTTCAAAATTTTTTTAATTTTCCCCGTTTTTCCCAAATTTTTTTTTTTGGAAAAATTCCCCCTTTTTTTTTGGGAAAAAAAAGGAAAAATTTTTTTCCAAAAAAAAATTTTTTTTGGGCCTTTTAAAAAAATTCCCTTTGGAAAATTTTTTTTTTTTTTCCCCTTTTTTTAAAAAAATTTTAAAAATTTTTTAAAAAAGGAAAAAAGTTTCCCCAAAATTTAATTTTTTCAGCCCGGGGCCTTTTTTTTAACCCCTTTTTGGTTTTTCCAATATTTTTTGGGTAAAAATTTTTAAACTTTCCCCAATTTTTAAATTTTTCCTTTTTTTTTTTTAAAACCCCTTTTTTTTTTCTTTTTTTGGTTTTGGAACCCCTTTGGGGTTTTTTTTTAAAGGTTTAAAAATTTTTTTTTGGGGAAAAATTTTAAAACTTAAAAAACCCCCCAAAGGGGGGTTTTCATTTTTTTTTCTTTTTTCCCTTAAAACCTCCCCCAAATTGTGTGTTTCGGATATTTCATTTCCAGAAATTTACGATTGATTTATGTCAGATTTTTCTTCAGGAATGTTTCCTAACACCTCCATATTTTACCCTGAAGAGCAAGTACCCAGCTCGTGCCCTTTTTTTTGGGGGAAATCCAATTTTTTTTATTGGGCAGCTTTAAATTTGGGGGTACCCCTTTCCCCCCCAAAAATTGGTGGTTTTAGTTCGTAAAAAAAAATTTATTTATTTTTCACCTTTTTTTCCCCCAAAAAGGAAGTTTCACCTTCGCTCTTTGGGCCCTGTTTGCCAAAAAATCCTTCTTTTTTACATGGTTGTTTTTTTCAGTGAAGTTTTTTTTCTATTAAATTAAAAAAGGGGAAAATAAGATACAAGCAAGGGTTTTTTTAAAAAAAGTTTAGGTAAAAAACAAAAAAGTGTACAGAAGAAAGGAGTAAAAAAGAGGTTAGTTTGATTTTCAAGTTTGATGATGGATATCCGAAAAAGAAAATTTTGACTAAAAACTTTAATTGGATCAGCCCCCCAAAAAAAACCCTTTTTATAATTGGTAAAAAAGACGTTGCTGCAACTTTTAGACTTACCTAAAATAATATTAAAGGGTATCTAATTTTTTTACCACCACAGTGAAATTAGTATCCGGGCCTAAGGCTTCATCAATTCCATCAACAGTTGTTTTAAGACTGTATTAACGGGGTTTTCACTAAGTTTTTCAAGACTTATCAAAGGGTTTTCAATAGCTTTCCCCAAAAATGCCAAAAAAAAAAACAGAGACATACAAAAAGGTTTCATTGTTAAATTAAAGGGGAATTACCCCAATATTAGGGGTATACTGCCAATAACTAAATGAAGTTGATTGGCTATAGCTATCCAGGAAAGGTATTTTTAACTAAAACAGTAAGAAACACACTAAAAAAAAAAGTATGCCTGAAAGTTAGATATTTGAAACGACAATCGGAATATTGTTTTTTACAAGTAGAAGATTAAAATTAAAACAAACTTTTTAATATCGACAAAAACGCAAGTTTGTTATCACGAATCACCGTTTCAATTCCTTTTTTAAATAATTAAAATTTAAAATTTATTTAAATTAATTTTAATAAAATAATAAATGCGCCAATATTACAGAAGAAAGTACAAGGTGTCCCAAAAATGCTTGTACTATATTTTATGATAGGGTGTTCTGAGCTAAAAATAGATCGATTTAAGCTTAAATTAGTTATATCTGAAATTACTTCTTTTAGCGGGTGGAGAACGACAAAAGTTTTAAGAAATATTGGTTTTTCCAATTGTCAGGAAAATTGAAAATATTTTTATCTGGCAAAATAGTCATCCATTAATAAAAAAAGGTTTATTAATACAGGGACTTCTTATGAAGTAGATAAGGGGGGGAGGGGGTAATTAACCCCTCCCTCCAAGAGTGTTTAAAAAATATTTTAAGGTCTGCAAAATCCTATAAAACAAATTAAAAATTTAAATGATGACAAAACCAAAATTATTGATCTCTTTTCTCTCTGCTGTGTGTGCCGTGTTTGATCCTTGTTCGGTATTTTTTGTGTATCTGTTGTTGTTTTTTTTTTTGTGATTTTTTTAAGGTTTTTCATGTTTTGGGATATTAGAGCTGTCACGTTTATTTAGCTTTCCGATTTTTTTAATTCTAGGGCTTCCCTTATGGCGCGGACTCTATATGTGTTTGGTGTATTTCTTTTTTTTTTAAAATCGATGTATGTCCGGGTTTTGATGGTTTGAAACGGTTAAATTTTTTTTTTTGTTTTTTTCTGTTTTTGTTTTTTTCTTGCTGATATACGCCTGTTAGTTTGTCCAATGTATGTCTGGTGCAGTCTGCATACTGTAAACTACATGATTTTCTAGTTTAATTTTTTTTGGGTTTCCAGGGGATTGGCTATTGTTTTTTGGGTTTAAAAAGGGTTGTATATTGTATTTCCCTTTAAAAATTTTTCCAAAAATTTCTGTATTTTTTTATGTATGGATGACGGCTTTGTTTTTTAATTGTTCTTTGTTTTTATTTTGTTGTTTTCTTGTCTTTTTTCTTTTCTTTATCTGGGCGAAAAACCGTTTTGTCTAAGAGCTGTTGATACGTATTTTAATTCTTCTTGTTTTTTGTCTGGTTCTGTTAGGCGTATAATCTTCAAATTAGTGTATTTATTACGCTTGTTTTTATGAGGGGTGGGGGTGCGACTCTGCATTTAGGTACCTGTCCGTGTGTATGGGTTTTCGATATACACTATACCCAAGGGTCCCATTTGAATTTTTAGTAAGCAGAAGGTCTAAAAATGGAAGTTTATTGTCTTGTTCGATTTCTAGTGTAAACTGTATTCTTTGGTGGTGGTATTTAAATATGTGAGAAAACTGTCCAGTTGTTCTTTGGTGAGGCTATATTATAAATTATTATTACATTACGTTTCCAGAGTTTTTGGGTTTTAAAGGTGCGTTCGGCGATTCTATTTGTGGTTGGGAAATTTCGTTCATAGCGATTTTGTCTTCATCTATTGGTATACTTGGATATAGTGATATTCGGCTAGACTGGCTCTTATTTTTTTTTTGATAAAATGTTTATTTTTCACAATCATATTTAATTTGGCAAGCCAGCCTTTTATATAATTTGGGTCTTGTTTTTTCGCTTCCTTAACAAAATCTAACAAAGCTTTGGCGGCGATATGATCGGCAAAAATACGGCTACGGATACAGGTCGGACAATCTAGCTAACAAATATATGGGAGTTTTTTTTAGTAAATCTAATAATTTAGATTATATTACAAAACCAAGTTTTAAAATTAAAACTTTTATCCTAAGGTGGACGGGGTATAATCGGATTGACAGCTATGTCGTTTTTTTTGCAAAAGTAAATGCTAATATTTTTTATATTTCTAGAATAAAATACAGTCAAAAAAATTGGATTTTTAAATTTTTTAAAGAAAATTCTTAAATATTGCTAAAAATTTTATAGACGGACTTGGATAAAAATACGTTTACTCCCAATTTCGCAATGTCACCGACGGCCGTTGGGACTCGTGCGTGGTCGTGATAAAAGCGGAGTAGACAGATTTAAATTTGTCTAATAAATATGAAGGGGAGAGAGACAGAAGAGCACCATCTCTTATGGCTGTTTGGCTCAAAGGGTGGCTTCAGAATAGCACTAAATAAAGAGGCGCTGGTATGGCGGGGGGTATGGTGTGAACCAATGAAAACCAATGACCTTGACCGCAATATATAAAGTGAAGTTTAAAACAAAGAGGTTATTGGTTTAAAACAGTCCTTGGAAACACCAGCGCCATCTTAATTACAATCCATACTAATAAGGAAGAGTTTATGAAATTTATGCATGATTTGTTTATTTTTTTTTAAATTTTAAATTCATTTTATTTTATTATTACCAAATAATATTTTTTGGGGTAGACAACAGGTACATATTCAGTATGTCAATACTAGGCTTCCAAAATACATTCTGGTTGTTTAAAAGTTTTTTTTAAAATTTTTTTTTCCCCTTTCCGGGGGTTTTTTTTTAATTAAAAATTTTTTTTTTCAGACCATTGTAGGCGATGTTGTTTTGACCATGCAACCTCCCCCCCCAACCTCCCGGGCCTGACTTTTTTTTTTTGTTAAAAATGTTTTTAAAATGTTTGTTACTAATTCAAGTAGTCTTTTTGTTTACCCTTTTTTACTTTACCACATGAACAGGGAATTTGGATAAGTTTTATCAAGTAAAAAATATGAATATTTTAAAGGGAAAGGGTATTTACTAAGTATACGTGTAACACATACTTAAAGCTTTATTATTTTTTGCGTTAAAAGTGTAACGTAAAAATAATTTAAATAATAAAAAAAAAAAAACAATGGCGAAGTACATTTTAGTAAAATATAGGTATTGAGCAATAAAACTTATTAGATATAGATTTAAGAGGTTTATTACAATTTTTTTAAATTTAATAACAATTTATTTTATTTAATTTTTTCCCACCTTAAGTTTTCGCAAATTTTAATAAATCTAGTTAACAATTTTAAAAAATGTTAAATCGAGATAGAACTACAAGAGTAATGACTTTTTATTGGAAATTTTTTTCTTCTTTTTTTTAAAATTAAAAAACAAAAAGCCTTTTTTTAACTTAATTCGTTATTAACTTTTTTTCAATTTTTTTCGTACTGAAAAAAATTTTTAAAAACATTTCTCTAGTCATCATTTCGAATCCCAAAAAGCTTTCGCTTAAAATTTTTACGAGCTTTATCTTTAACGTTTTTGTAAAGTTAACTAGACATCAATGACCCTTTGGTTTAAATTTTGGGTTTTTGGGAAACCCAAATTTTTTTTTTTAATAGGCCAGTAAATGAAGGGACAAACCTGTAAACAAATCTGTCATTTTTTCCCCTTTTGGCGCAATTCTTAGGTCTTCGGGGATGCTTTCAAGCGAAAAAAGTTTACAACATTAACGGGGGGGAAAGGGCCCAAAAAAGGCCCCCCCAAAGGGCCCCAAAAATGGGGTTTTTCCCCCCAAATTTTTTGCAATTGGATAATTTTTGTTTAGACAAAAAAATTTTAAAAACCCTTGTAAAAAACAAAAATGGTCCTTTTAATTTTTTTTAAAAAATTATAGTTTTCGAATAACGGATCCAAAATCCCC
>JAHBCN010007039.1:45506-64722 GCA_019359885.1 Listronotus oregonensis
TTAATTTTAGATGTATAAACACTGATGAAGGTTTTTGCCGAAACGTTTGTAATTAAACAATATGAAAAATTAAAAATAACCTTTTAATTTCAAAATAAATGTGAACCAAAACTCCCAAGAAATTAAATTGAATATACATATACATTATATATAATATATATATATATATATATATATATATATATATATATATATATATATATATATATATATATATATATATATATATATATATATAATATATATATATATATATATATATATATATATATATATATATATATATATATATATATATATATATATATATATATATACAATATTAATTTGATAATATAATGTTACGTCTATTTTGGTTTCAGGCACCCTCCACGATAATTCTGGGTGATTCACGGTCGATGGTAGGTTAGACGTTTATGGAAAACGGGACGCAGAATTTTTCTGAAAATTTACATCTTACATTATCTTACCTGTTCTATCGATCTAAAATATTTTTCAGCATTGCGACGTTGCCGCTTCTATTAAAAAGTCTTAGAAACTTTATTTTTTTAAATGGAACACCCCTATATTAACAAGTTTTTATATTCCCCCTTTTTATTATAATACTTTTTGTTAATATTGCCCTATACCTATTTTTATCGGTTTTCGAGATAAAAAATAATTTGTATTAAATGTGGTTCAAAATATGGTTCTAATAAACTTAAGTAAATTAGTGTTAATTCATGAAAGTTGATATTTTGGTGGTGTTTAGACAGACACGATATATTTATTTTACACCGAGAACATCATATCATACAGGGCGTGCTAAAATTACTATTATTTCCGTTATTTTAAAAGGGGTCAAAATTTTTCAAATGAAACCCTGTATATTACTCAATAAAATAAAAGATAAAGAAGAACGCTTTAAGATGAATATCATGTCCCTATACCTAAATCATCAAGTTTTCTTAATAAAGCCGCTTTTTTGTGAAAAATTTTTTTTTAAAGAATTTAATTTTAAGTAACCATGGAAATATCAAGCTTATGACAGTTTGACTACAAAATAATTAATTAACATGTGAAAATGCAGAAAATAACATAATTAAGATGAAAAAAAATAACAAAATTGTAAACAAAACAACAAATTTTTACAATAAATGCTGGAAATGTTGTCCATTACATTCTAATCATTTTAGAATGTGCTTTTGTACACGACTCGTGGTTGCTTTTTCAATTTGATGGGGATCCAGATCTTCAATACACCGCAATATTCGCCGTCGCAGTTCTTCTTTAGTAGGCACTGGGGTAATGTACACCCTTTCTTTTTAAAAAACCCCATAAAAGTCAAGCGCGGAGATCGGGTGATCTCGGTGGCCAGTCCCATGGCCCTAAGCGCCTAAACCAACGATCGTCAAACATTTGATTTGATTTTGATCACATTGTCTGTGTAAAATAAATAATTTCATAAGAACTTCGTTTGAATAATCCATATTTGCGTTCACTTTGGGAGATTTTTTTAAACACCGTTAATAACTGTTTATAAGTTACTTATAAAAGTCACCAGACTGTCATAAGCTTGATATTTTCATGGTGACTGAAAATTAAATTCTTTAAAAATAATTTTTCACAAAAAGCGGCTTTATTAAGAAAACTTGATGATTTAGGTATAGGGACATGATATGTCATCTTAAAGCGTTCTTCTTTATCTTTTATTTTATTAAGTAATATACAGGGGGTTTCATTTGAAAAAATGATCTTTTGACCCCTTTTAAGACTAACGGAAATACTGGTAATTTTAGCACGCCCTGTATGATATGGAGTCGATTTCTCGGTCTAAATTAAATACATCGTGTCTGTCTAAACTACCACCAAAACATCAACTTTTCATGAAGTGAGAGCATTAATTTACTTAAGTTTAATTAGGGCCATGTTTTGGACCATATTTAACACAAATTATTTTTTTTCTCGAAAACCCATTCTCTAGAAATTTTCCAGGCGAGTAATCCCAACAAAAACATATTAAAGAATATTTACAAGTAAATGGCAATATTAACAAGATTTGGAAATTTTTTCTTTTAAATTGTTTAAACTGATTGTAATAGCTCTTTTATATTAGAACCTTACCGACTCTACTCCTGTTTGCTTCAAGACATAGTCGATCATTTGAGGGAGATCAATGGTGCCAATTTCGTGCCAAGAAAAATCCCAAAAAGCGGCTTTTGCTGGGGTCAGGGTTTTGTGATTACGACTTTGGGTATTTCCCCTGGCATTACCCATCCATACATCGTATCCTTCATCAGCCAATACAAATCCTGAAACATAAAATTAGAAATAGAAATGCAAGTGAGTTTATTTCACATCTTCGTTTTTTGTGAAAAAAATAACAATATACAGGGTGTCCGGGAAAATGTGGAAAATCCCCGGATATAAAAAAACATGTGAACAGAATACTAAATGTTGATATAAACTATTTTGTGTAGGCCTTTTCTTCGGAGATATTGGCTTCCAAAGAGCTCCAATGGAATTAAGTTTTTTAGACATATTTATTAAACCACCAGGTATATTCCAATTTTATTTTAATAAGATGTAATACCAAGAAAGGCTCTTAAAATTACAATTAAAGGAAATGTTTTGAATTACTTACAGTTCTCAAACTATTTCAGAAGCTAAAGACCGTTTTAACAATCGGATAAAAGATAAAGTCCTCTCTTGCTCGAATGGCAGTAAATCTTTCTGGCCCTTTGCCAAAAACATTAGTCAAAACTTTTGCACGAATTCTATTCCACCCCGAATCTTTGAAGATAAAATTGTTTCTTCTTCTAAAGGAAAAGCCGAACTGATTGCCCAACAATTTGGCGCCAACTCTACCCTCGATTCTCCCGTTAATCTTCCTTCTCCAATAGTTGTACCTGTTCCTTATAAAATGTCCGATATCATTTTTAAAGTCCAACAGATCAAGCGTATCATTTCTTCTCTTAATAGAAAAAAAATCGTCTGGGCTGGATGGCATACCAGCAATCGTCTTGAACAAATGTTCTGTTGAGCTTGCACCCATCTTAAGTCGCCTCTTTCGAATCTATTATGATTCGGGAATTTTTCCGGAGAGCTAGAAGGCTGCACGAGTGCAACCCGCCACCAAGAAAGGATGCAGAACTCTCCCTTTTAACTATAGACCTATATCTCTTCTTTCTGTTTGTAAGGTAATGGAAAAATCTATTTATTTCCGAATCTTAAGGCACCTGGAAAAACACAAAAATTTTACATGACAGACAGTATGGATTTCGCCACAGAAGATCCACAGATGATCTTCTTTCCTTTGTCACCCACAAATGGAATAAGGCCCTTGAGTTTTTTGGTGAATCCCAGATCGTTGCTCTTGACAAATCTAAATCTGCTTTGTTCTTGGCTTTCCAGTTTCCTTTCTAATCGACGTATATCAGTTATTGTAGATGGTCATTCTTCCAGCTTCTCGCAAATTAATGCTGTGGTGCCCCAAGATTCACTATTGGCACCAACACTGTTTCTTCTTCACATCAACGATCTTTCTTCCACAATCAATCCAATTCATAGTTTTGCGACGATAGTACCCTCCACTCTAATACTCAATTTCTTAGGCCACCCTGTAAGTCTGATTTGAAAAACCAGCGCAGATCAATTCACAAGACCTTAAATTAATCTTGGAATGGGGTGCCAAAAATCTTGTTCAGTTGAATGCCTCCAAAACTCAATAATCATGTTCGCTATCACGAAAAAAGTCGGCCGTTACTTATGAGCCAAGGGCCAAGTTCTGCAGAACAAGGAATCGTTTAATCTTGTAGGTGTAACTTTTGAGAAAGTATTTATCCTCTTTTAATCTGTGTACTCTCTATGTATTTCAGATCACACCCTCTTTAGAATATTGTTCTTATGTCTGGGAAATGGCATTTCCTACAACACTTAGTATTCTTGACTCCATTTAAAGAAAAGCTGTTCGTCTTATTAATGATCCCACACTTCCAAAAATTATTTCTGCCCTTGCCCATCGACGAACTGTCTAAAGTGACGTTTTTTCGACAACGGTTACAATTAGCAACATGAATGAAGAGTACTTAATTTTTAGTCAATATTTAAAGGTTTGTAAATAAAGTTGTCCAAAGTTTCTATCAATTCCAGGCGTAAAAAAGGAAGTCGTGAGTGACATAGCTAGTCCGTCCCTGCAGCTGTGAGTTATTCACAACACTTCTTGTGATAGTAATTTGAAGAGTCTTACTTGGTATTTCATCTTATTTAAATAAAATTGGAATATACTTGATGGTTCAATAATCTATATATATAATTTGCTAATGTGGATATATTTATATGTAGGTAGGTATATATATTTATTTGTCTGTCCACGTGATTTTGAAGTTATGGCTTAAGCTAAAATCATGAAATTTGGAACAGTGGTAGTCTTTAGCAGTGGCTAGAACCTAACGAAGCCCTTTTTTGAATTTCGCCCCCGGGACAAAAATAGGAGCAAAAAAGTGTTTTTTTACCGTTAGCCGTACGGAAGGCGTCTTACGGAGACAGAGGCTACTTAATATTGTCTCTCGCCTGGCGGAGACAGGCTTTTCATTTAGTTATGTATAAAAAACTTTCTATTTCCCATTGGAGCTCTTTGGAAGTCATTATCTCCAAAAAGGAGACCTATATGAAAAAACTTTATATAAACTTAAAGTATTTTTTCACGTGTTTTTTTTATATCTAGGAGATTTTCCACATTTTCCGGGATACCCCATATACGCCTGAAAACTAGTCGTTCTTGTTACAAAATAATACATGATATAGATATACAAGTTTTTAGTACGCTGATCAAAAGTCTCCACGGGCACAAAACACGAAAACCCCTCTAACCCCCCCAAAATCACCCTCAAAGGTCTCCAAACCCCAAGTGACCTTTAAAGCTGATTTTGGGGGTTGGGTTAGAGGGCTTTTTGTGTTTTGTGCTCATGGGGACTTTTGATCAGCGTGTTGAAAACTAATACTTTGTAAAGTTTGAACTAAATTGGCTCAAACCCATTTTCCATAGAAATATTGTGGGGTCCCTTAAAGTGCATTCATCTGGAAAACTATTGCTTCTAGAGATCTAAATGAGTGATATATTTTTGACGCAGCGGCAATTATATTAACTTCTTATTTAATAAACAGGTCAATATACTAGCTTAAAAAAAGTTATGCCATCTAAAACAAGTGGGTAGGTCGTAGCTGGCGCCCTCTACTAGCAACATCAAAAAATTGCATAATTTCGACCTAAGGATTCTGCTGTTGCTCTGTGTCCCATTAGTTTTGGGACACCCTGTATATCATGTACGATCCCATTTGCCCCGAGAATTGGGGCGATTCGGATATTTCTGTCCTTTAAGTTTTTAGTTAATATTTTAGAAAATTAATGAACAATTTAAGTTTTAAAATGTTTATTGTGTAGCTGGATTGCTACTAATTACTATTTTGTCAATTAAACTTACATAGTACTATTTTCATATCCTCAAAACAAAAGATCCGATTTGCCTCGGTCTACCCTATTCATATTTTTATCTTACCGTAATAACACTAATGGCACTCTTTCTGTTGGTCTATGTATTTAAATATAATTATTTTGTTGAGTCAGCGGTTAAACTGGTTCACTAATCTAGTTAATGTTATTAATTAAACAATAATTGTAATTTGGAATCATGTATGTATGTGCAAGGCAAGTGTGTTAGTTTATAAATAATATGATGCAATTAAAGGAATATACTTTTTTGGTAATTTGGGTGTTTTTAGGATTTTAATATTATTATAAGATTTTTAAAAATTCTTATGCATTTTGTATTGTTGACAATAAATACAACTATTTAACCTTTTATTTTTAAATTACCTAATCCCTTTCTAGCTCCTAATATAAGCCAATCAGCTGAAGAACACAAAAGACCATGTTGCAGGTAGGCTACTTTTCCAAGCTTTTTGTCAGTCCTGCCATGAGGAATTCTGTGCAAGGTTAAAATGTATCCGTCTGTAGTTGTAATATGATGAGTTTCTACCGGATATCCATTGAACTCTATAAGGTATTCCTACAATATAAAAGCGTCAATTAAAAAGTAACTTAACTGTCAACTACTAAAAACAACTACTTGTAAGAATACAGACACGGTGTTTAATTTATAGATTATTTTATCAACCACTGACTTCAGAATGCAGCTATTACAATGTAGAAGCAAAAAAATACATAACAAAGTGGAATGAACCATAAGGTGACCTAACTGACGTCAAGCACAGCCATCTTGAATAATGGCGTGACGTCAATTATAAGCGATGTCCAAAACGAATCTATGTTGCCAAATTATCCTCATGAACCTTGAAGTAGGGCTGTTTGAATTTAAAAATAAGAATTCGTCTTCAAACAAGGAAAACATTAAAAAAATATTTTTAAATTACGGTTTTTAAAAAATACATGGTAGTTATCGTCCTTAGCTAAAGAAAGAAAAGGGAGTGGGAACGATAACGAATTTTTTTCAGGTAAAAAAAATCTTATGATTGATTTTGGTATTCGTGGGTTTTTTGGGTCGTTGATCACGAATCTGAGAGAAATTTTAGCCTAAAAAGTTTCGTTTTTGGGATATCAAACTTGAAAATCAAACTTACCCCAATTTCACTACATTTCCCCTTCTTTTTGCATGCAATTTTTTAATTTAACACTGAACTGTCATAAAATATTTTATAAACAGCCTTTAAAATTTAGTTTTATATATACAGGGTGTAAAAAGTATGATGCTCATCATTTTAATGGACGATAGTGGAGCTCAAAATAAGTCGAAAAGTTTATATGACATATGTGTCACCACTTGACAGATTTTTGTCTAAACGATGTTAAAGTCATGCACTTTGAAAGCAGTTATTTCTGTAAACCGTAAGATCTGGAAACTTTTGTCTTAATCGCTTATCAGTAGATTCATTTGATAATAAAATAAACTTAATTTTAAATGTTTTAGTCTACAAATAAAAAAAAAATAATGATTTTTTAACAACTGTTCTCCCAGTTAAAAATTTAAAAAACAATTGGCAACAGAGCGATACCTTTGTGGGAACTTAGTCGTACAAAGAAGCTTCCCGAGCCGGCCACGATATTTTTGTTTGTTTTTGAATCGGGAAAAATATGCTGGTATGTTTTAAATTCAAGACAAACGTATTGCAAGTGTACCTACTAAAGACTGATGAAAACGGAATGTGTGCGACCGAGAAATCTTATTCTTTAAGCAAAACAAAAAAGTGCTGTTTTAAAGCATCATAAGTAGTGTTCTTAAAATGGATATTAAGCTTATTCTTATGGTACAATTATTTTTTAATTACAAATAAAAACCAAACAATTATTGATTGTTTTTTACTTAAATTTAATATTTGTTTGTATGTAAATGAATGAACATTTCTTTAAAAAAGTGTAAACAGTGCAAAAAAACTCACAACGTTCGAAGTTAAGACCGCCGCTTCGACGAAACAGGCGCGATGTTGCCAAGTTTTAAACTTGAAAAGGGCATATTTCGAAAGCAATTAACTTTTGACTCATATGTTCTTGGCTTTTTGACTTATTTTGAGCTCCCTATCGCTCATTAAAAATCATGAGCATCATACTTTTTTACACCCTGTATATATATATATATATATATATATATATATATATATATATATATATATAATATATATATATATATATATATATATATATATATATATATATATATATATATATATATATATATATATATATATATATATATATATATATATATATATATATATATATATATATATATATATATATATATATAATTACGAATACTTCTGGAGATATCCTGTAAAAACCTAAATTTGCCGATTTCGTTTTAATTTCTTCCTGACGTTATTTAAAGAGATATGGAAAAACAAAAAACACTTTCTTATTGCCACTTTTTAAGCTCTACAAAACAGCGTTGAGATATTTTATGTACGACGTTTCGTTTTCGTTAAACCATCATCAATTTTATTTTTTTAAATACGGCACTCAATTGTTTATTGCATTTTTTTTAAAGCAGTTATAACCCCAATTACAATGATGTATAACACTTAATATTTTTCTGTTGAATAAACATATTTTCCATAAGAGACAATGAGTTAGACAAGGAACGCACTTCATTTCTTATAGGGGCTTATATTTGTTAATAACTATTAAGTGTTATACATTTTTGTAATTGGGATAATAAGGGCTTTAAAAAAAAATAAATAAAAAACCTAGGTCCGTATTTAAAAAAATAAAGTTAATGATGGTTTAACGAAAACGAAACGTCGTACGGAAAATCTCTCAACACTGTTTTGTTGAGCTTAAAAGGTGGCCATGAAAAAGTGTCTTTTATTTTTCCATATCTCTTTAAATAACGTCAGAAAAAAATAAAAACGAAATCGGCAGAAGGTTGCCCGGAAAAAATGTCCAAACCATCAGAAATTCGCAAACGTATACGCTTTTATTTGCGAAGATGGGCATTTTCCTACACAGAATAATATCGACCAACCTGTTAGACACCCAGTTCCAGAAGAATATGAGCCCTACCATATTCTGCTAGGGCTATTTCAGACTTTTTTAAATCAGATCTATCCTAAGAGATGGATAGGCCGCGGGGGGCCTTATTCCTGGCCAGTGAGATCCCTGGATTACAATTCATTAGATTTTTTTTTGGGGCCACATAAAAAATTTGGTACTCGAAGAAGAAATCATTACTCGTGATCAGCTGTTACAACGTATTATCTCTTTTTTGCAAGAAATAAAACATATTCCAAATTCAATTAGAGAAGCTGTTTTAAATTTAAATATCAGGGAAAGAAAGTGTGAAGAAGTCAATGGCGGTCATTTTGAAAATATTCTAAAATAAATTGTTTTATTTTTAAGTTTTTCGTTTTTGCCGAACAGTACGCTTTAAACTATGTATTATTATATTTTTGTTAATTTAGTTAGTTATTGTGGAATTAGGTTCAATTAGGTTGTTCTAGGTAATATTTATTTACATTGTTTTTCCATTTAATTCTTATTCTTTTTAACAATTACAACTGCTAATAAAACAATTTACTTAAATGTCGGATATTTCTTGTTAATTTGCAAAAGTCGTTTTTTCACCCTGTCACCTTGCATATTTCCTAAATATTTGTCGCAGTGGCACAAAAAAATTCATAAAGGTGACAAAATTTAAAAGAAGACCCTGGATCTATGGTTCTTAAAATTTCTAAAATAAAAGGCAAATCTAAAAACGTTTTTTTAAAAGGGTTTTAAAATAAAGCCTGCATCCACAAAATCAATTATCAATCAATTACCAAACCTTTCTTTGTCGGCAAATTATTCTGTCCAAGAGCCGACAAGGACAACTCAAATATGTATGGGGGTAAAATAACAATAACCTAATTCTTAAGGCTTAAGCATTAAGCATTATTATTGCTACTTACATCTACTTCCTCTTTATTTTTTAACTTGCAACGCAACAAATTATTTTTTTCTAAATAACAATTGCCATCTGGTAAGCGCGACAAATCCAAGATTAATAAAATTAGACAAAATATTAAAATATGCTGCCTTTATAGAAGACAAATAATTGTGCATTTTGGATATTTTCGCGGGAAAAAAGTCTAGTGCAAAGTAGCACTCGAGATCGCCAGTAAAATGGTCAGCCCGCGTGTTACATTCGAAAATACGACCATCCTCCCGAATGGCGATGTCGCGTGTTACTTACCTCCGTGCAGCCGGGATACTTTTATTATTGTTCTTTATGGGGCTTGGTAGCACCTAGCTTTCGCTCCTTGAAGCTGGATACTGGGAGTTTTCTGGAGTACTTGAAGGGGAATTTGATCTAGTATAATTTCTTTGGACAGCCCCTCTTTGCCACACTTCCAGCAAAGGATGCCGTTTCTTCGTCGGAAGGTCATACTGTTGTCTCCGTCAGTTTGCTTTTTACGTTTGATTTCATGTAACTCTTTAATCACGCTTGTCAAATCGTTGTCGGAATTGGCTTCTTGTGGTACAATGTTCATTCTTCGAAGTCTTGCCTGATTCCTGGATTTTTGTTTAGCTGTTTCAAATTGAAGTGCATAGGCAAGAGCTTTAGATATTTTCTTAAGTCAGGTCATTCTTAACGCCTGGTTTATATCCGGATTACGTAAGCATTCAATGAAACTCCTACTGTTAAATCTTGTTTTTTTTTTCTTCTGGATGGGCTGGATATGTCAGGTTAATTATTCGTACAATATCAGCTTCATACTCCCGAAGGCTTTCATTTTATCTCTGTCTTCATCCTTGGAGCTCCTACAAGTGTGTTTCGCGATATTTCATTTCCAGTAAATTTACGATTGATTTATAGTCAGATTTTTCTTCAGGAATGTTTCCTAACACCTCCATAGCTTCACCCCGAAGAGCAAGTACCAGAGCTCGTGCCTTTTTTGGTGAACTCCAATTATTTTTATTGGTGGCAGCTTTAAATTGTCATATCTTACCATCAAAAGTTGGTGGTTTTAGTTCGTAACAATATATTTATTTATTTTTCACCTTTTTTTCCCATTAAATTGCGAAGTTTCACCTTCTCGCTCTGCGGCCATGTTTGCCAAAAAAATCCTTCTTTTATACATGGTTGCTGCGTTCAGTGAAGCTTTGCTATTAAATTAAAAAAGGGTAAAATAAGTATACAAGCAAGTCTTTAAGAGAAGTTTAGTGTAAAAATCAAAAATAGTGTACAGAAGAAAGGAGTAGTAAAAATGAGGTTAGTTTGATTTTCAAGTTTGATGATGGATATCTGAAAAACGAAACATTTTCGACTAAAAATTCTTTCAAATTCGTGATCAGCGCCCCAAAAAAACCCTTTATTATAATTGGTAAAAAATGACGTTGCTGCAACTTTTGAGACAATTACCTAAAATATAATATTCAGGGTATCTAATTTTTTTACCTACCACAGTGTAATTAGTATCCGGGCCTAAGGCTTCATCAATTTCCATCAACAGTTGTTTTAAGACTGTATTAATGGGGTTTTCACTAAGTTGTTTCAAGACTGTATCAATAGGGTTTTCAATAGCATCTCCAAAAATGCCAAATAAAGCAAAACAGAGACATACAAAAATGCGTTTCATTGTTAAATTAAGGGAATTACCCCAATATTAGGGGTATACTGCCAATAACTAGAATGAAGTTGATGTGGCTATAGATATCCAGGAAAGGTATTTTTAACTAAAACAGTAAGAAACACACTAAATAAAAAAGTATGCCTGAAAGTTAGATATTTGAAACGACAATCGGAATATAGTGTTTTACAAGTAGAAGATTAAAATTAAAACAAACTTGTTTAATATCGACAAAAACGCAAGTTTGTTATCTACGAATCACCGTTTCAATTCCGTTTTTAAATAATTAAAATTTAAAATTTATTTAAATTAATTTTAATAAAATAATAAATGCGCCAATATTACAGAAGAAAGTACAAGGTGTCCCGAAAATGCTTGTACTATATTTTATGATAGGGTGTTCTGAGCTAAAAATAGATCGATTTTAGCTTAAATTAGTTATATCTGAAATTACTTCTTTTAGCGGGTGGAGAACAACAAAAGTTTTAAGAAATATTGGTTTTTCCGAATTGTCAGGAAAATTGAAAATATTTTTATCTGGCAAAATAGCTCATCCATTAATGAAAAAGGTTTATTAATACAGGGACTTCTTAGTGAAGTAGATAAGGGGGGGTAGGGGGGTAATTAACCCCTCCTCTCCCAAGAGTGTTTAAAAAATATTTTAAGGTCTGCAAACTCCTATAAAACAAATTAAAAATTTAAATGATAAGACAAAACCAAAATTATTGATCTCTCTTTCTCTCTGCTGTGTGTGCCGTGTTTGATCCTTGTTCGGTATTTTTTAGTGTATCTGTTGTTGTTTTTCTTTTGTTTGCTGATTTTTTGTTAAGGTTTTTCATGTATTTGGGATATTCAGAGCATCGTCACGTTTATTTAGCTTTCCCGATTTTTTTAATATCTAGGGCTTCCCTTATGGCGCGGACTCTATAGTGCTGTCTTGGTGCTATTTCTTTTGTTTTTTCAAAATCGATAGTATGTCCGGTTCCTTGATGGTGTTGAAACAGGGTTAATTTTGTTTGTTTGTGTTTTATGCTGTTTTTGTGTTCTTGAATTCTTGCTGATATACGCCTGTTAGTTTGTCCAATGTATGTCTGGTGACAGTCTGCATACTGTAAACTACATGATTTTCTAGTTTAATTTTGTCTTTGGAGTTTCCCAGGAGATTGGCTATTGTTTTTTGCGGTTTAAAAATGGGTTGTATATTGTATTTCCTTAAAATTCTTCCAAATCTCTCTGTGATTATTTTTATGTATGGTATGACGGCTTTGTTTTTTAATTGTTCTTTGTTTTTATTTTGTGTGTTTTCTTGTCTTTTTATGGCTTTTCTTATATCTGAGTGCGAAAAACCGTTTTGTCTAAGAGCTGTTGATACGTATTTTAATTCTTCTTGTTTTTTGTCTGGTTCTGTTAGGCGTATGAATCTTCAAATTAGTGTATTTATTACTGCTTGTTTTTATGAGGGATAGTGGTACGACTCTGCATTTAGGTACCTGTCCGTGTGTGTGTGGGTTTTCGATATACATTTTACCCAAGGGTCCCATTTTAATTTTTAGTAAGCAGAAGGTCTAAAAATGGAAGTTTATTGTCTTGTTCGATTTCTAGTGTAAACTGTATTCTTTGGTGGATGGTATTTAAGTATGTGAGAAAACTGTCCAGTTGTTCTTTGCTGTGAGGCTATATTATAAATATATTATGTACATTACGTTTCCAGAGTTTTGGTTTTAAAGGTGCGTTCGGCGAGTTCTATTGTGTAGGTTGGGAAATGTTCGTTCATAGCGATTTTGTCTTCATCTATTGGTATACTTGGATATAGTGATATTTCGGCTAGACTGGCTCTTATTTTCTTATGATAAAATGTTTATTTTTGCTTACAATCATATTTTGATATAATTTGGGTCTTGTTTTGTCGCTTCCTAACAAAATCTAACAAAGCTTTGGCGGCGATATAGATCGGCAAAAATACGGTCTACGGATACAGGTGCGGACAATCTAGCTAACAAATATATGGGAGATTTTTTTAGTAAATCTAATAATTTAGATTATATGTACAAAACCAAGTTTTAAAATTAAAACTTTTATCCTAATGTGGACGTGGTATAATCGGATTGACAGCTATGTCGTTTTTTTTGCTAAAGTAAATGCTAATACTTTTTTATATTTCTAGAATGAGTAAGCATGACAGTCAAAAAAATTGGATTTTTAATTTTTAAGAAAATTCTTAAATATTGCTAAAAATTTTATAGACGGACTTGGATAAAAATACGTTTACTCCCAATTTCGCAATGTCACCGACGGCCGTTGGGACTCATGCGTGGACGTTATAAAAGCGGAGTAGACAGATTTTAATTTGTCTAATAAATATGGAGTGTAGAGAGATAAAAAAGCACCATCATCTCTTATGACTGTTTGGCTCAAAAGGTGGCTCCAGAATAGCACTAAATAAAGTGGTGCTGGTATAGCGGGGGGTATGGTGTGAACCAATGAGAACCAATGACCTTGATCGCAATATATAAAGTGAAGTTTGAAACGACGAGGTTATTGGTTTAAATACGGTCCTTGGAAACACCAGCGCCATCTTAATGAATTGCAATTTGAGGGGCATTTTTGCAACACAGAGATGGTGATTCTGGGCTTTACAATCCATACTAATAAGGAAGAGTTTATGCACTGTATGCATGATGTGTTTAGTTTTTTTAAATTTTTAATTCTTTTTATTTTATTAATACCAAATAATATTTATTTGAGTAGACAACATGTACATATTCAGTATGTCAATACTAGGCTTGCAAAATACATTCTGGTTGTTTAGGATTATTGCATTTTCTATAAATTTTCATTCCTTCCAGTGGGTTTTTTTAATTAATAATTTTTGCTTCAGATCATTGTATGCGATGTTGTTTTGACCATGCAACCTCCCCCGCCAACCTCGGACCTCGACGTTTTATTTTGTTCAGTATGTTTTTAGTGTTTGTTACTAATTCAAGTAGTCCTTTTGTTTACCCTTTATATACTTTACCACATGAACAGGGAATTTGGATAAGTTTTATCAAGTAAAAAATATGAATATTTTAAAGGTGCAAGGCTATTTACTAAGTATACGTGTAACACCCATACTTAAAGCTTTATTATTTTCAGCGTTACACAGTGTAACGTAAAAAATAATAAGTAATAAAAAATAAAACAATGGCGAAGTACATTTTAGTAGTAATATAGGTATTGAGCAATAAAACTTATTAGATATAGATTTAAGAGGTTTATAACAATTTTAATTAATAATAACAATTTATTTTATTAATAATTTTTTCCTACCTTAAGTTTTCGCAAACTTGTCAATAGTCTAGTTAACAATTTTAAAAACGTGTTAAATCGAGATAGAACTACAAGAGTAAGGACTTTTTTATAGGAACTTTTATCTTCTTTTTTTAATATTAAAAAACAAAAAGCCTTTTTTTAACTTAATTCGTTATTAACTTTTGCAATTTTTTGCGTACTGAAAAAATTTTTAAATACATTTCTCTAGTTATCATTTCGTATTCAAAAAGCTTTCGCTTATATTTTTACGAGCTTTATCTCGAATTCACACGTTTTTGTAATTGTTAACTAGACATCAATGACTTCGGTTAAATCCAGGCTTAATTTGGCTTTTGGAACCAAGTTTTTATTTAATAGGCCAGTAAATGAAGGGACAAAAGTAGTCGAATAATACCCTTGCCGAGCCCCCCCTCCACTTGACCTTGACTGACTGCGCATGCGCGTCATCCACTCTTTGTCTTGTGGCTTTGAGCGTTACTGCGCATGCGTGCCCCTCCCACTCTTCGTCTACTTGACCTTGATAATTACTGCGCATGCTTGTCCCTTCCATTTTTTACTCTTCGACCTTGAACTTTGTTAAGCAGGCGTGCCTTTCCCACTCTTTGACCTTAAAGGAGCCATATATAAATGCGACTTCGAAAGTTGGATGGTATTATATTTTTAAAAACTGCTACAGTAAAGTTTATTGTGTCTGTAGGATATTGTGCAAGTGTTCGTTTAAGGTATTTTTGAATTTATATATTATATTTTTTCAACTATGAGTATTACACAAGACACTTTAGACAAAAATAAAACAATAGTATAATTAATAGCGGGGAGGGATTTCTTGAACGAAAGAAAATTTCCGAATTAACTGTTGGGCAGGTTTATGTGATTAAAGAAATGATTTCAATGACTACACGTTTTGGTAAAACGGTCCTTGTGACATTGTGTGGTGATCAAACGGATAACGTAAAATTTCAAGTATTTTTACCAAAACGTATAGCTGAAAATCTAACTGATGATATTGTATCTGTCATTGATGGGTCTGATGGTAAATATACAATAACGTATATGGGGCAAAGTACTCATATATGTCCCGGTACTAATAATGCAAGAACATTATTAACATTTGGTTGTCTAAAGTAAATTTTTGTGGCTAAAAAAATATATATTTATTTTTTTTATTACTAAAAAAATTAATTCGTACAATAAGTAAATCCCATAGTTCTTAAAATAGGCTTATATCATGGTTGAAAAAATTGTGTATATAAATATCTTTTGAATGCTTGCACATAGCAAACTACATTCATATTTTCTGTACTTAAAGATGTTGAACGATACCATTGTCGACGAATGCAGATACAACTACGTGTTTTGGTTGCAGTTTAAATTAAGAAATATGGCACAAGAATTACTAGATTTTGCAATATGTGAAGAAATACTGGACGTTCAAGCAACCATCATCCAATATAGGAAATATATGAAGGATGTTGTCAATCTCCTAGCAGGAGCACACTTATGTGACGAGTATTTGTATGGTTCCTTAAATATGGACGAATTTTGTGATGAAATAATTGAGGAAGATCTAAAGGTGTACCTTATTAACATACCACATCTACCTGACGAATTAAAAATAAAATATGAGCTAATTTCCTTGTCCTCCTCCTGCTCGTCTATCTCAACCCAAGCTGTGAATGATGATGATATCACAGCAACAACAGCATCAATAAGTGACGCAAATGAGCTTATTCCCCCCTCTATATCAACTGATGCTGCAACTGATGGAATATGGTGTCACAGCAACGAACACAAAGACGACAAGCGATAATAAAATGAGTCATGTGGTAGAAGACGAAGAAAACAGCTGAAACATATTGAAATACAATATTTATAATTTAGTAAAATAAATCCTTATAGTACATAATAATTGTTTTATTTACAAATAGGTGATTAGTTTGTAGGTGGGTGTGCGTGTGTGTGTTTGTGTGTGTGTGTGTTTGTATGTATGTGATATAAAAATATATAGATTCACATATAAATGGAAAATTGGTATGGGTAATAGTTTAGTTTAACTTCAAAATGGGTCGTGTTAACAACACAATTGATAAATTTGTTCGTCAGGTTAATTATGAAAAGGTTCAAAAATTGCGTGGTTCTCCAGGAGTTGGATTTAGGATTACTTTTGATGGTCAATATGATATTGTAGGAAAGCGCCTAACTAATGTTGCTGCACCTACATTAGGTAATGATGTTGCTAATCAGGAATATGTGAAGAAAGAGGTTCACGGACTTCGAATTCAAATAGCTAAAATATTAAATGAGGATATAATTAACTTTTATGCCGAAAAATTCAAGAGAATGGAACAGCTGGAAAAAGATGTTCTTAATTTGGATCTAATAAAATTATACGAAAAGTTTAAAAATATTGAAACAAAAATTCAAAAACTCGAGAGTTTGTTGTAGTATTTCACCGCTGTTTTAAGTGATTATTGATAATGTATACATATAAAACAGAAATTTATAAAAAAATTGTTTAGTTTAAGTACAGTATGGCTCATGTTAACAACACAATTGATAAATTTGGTCGCCAGACTAATTATAATAAATTTTAAAATTTACGGGGTTCACCTGGAGTTGGATTCAGGCTTACCTCTGATGACCAATATGATATTGAAGGAAAACGCTTAATTAATGTTGGCACACCTACAATGGTTAATGATGCTGCTACTCAGGAATTTGTAAAAAAAGAAGTTTACAAACTTCAGGTTCAATTAACTGAAATAATAAATAAGTATATTATTAACAATTTTTATACAAAATTCAAGAAGATGGAACAGATAGAAAAAGATGTTCTTAATATTGATATAATAAAATTAAATGAAAAACTTGGAAAGTATGAGAAAAACTTTCAATCCTTTGAGAAGAAACTTTATGTTAAAATTGGTACTTCAACTATTGATGAACTAAAGGCTGCTTCCAAAAAGCAAATGTAATTAATTTATTGGTTTAGGTGTCGTTTGAGGTGGGGTTGACGGGTTTTAAAAATAAGAGGGTAACGTATTTCTACTATTTTGTTCTTTACGATGGAGCAAGACACACCAGACAGTCAAGGATCTTTACTAAGGAGTGAAAAATTGGTACCATTTTTTGATAATACTAGACCCGTAACCTACTTTTTGCAGCTTCTTTCTTCAACGACATAAGTCGCTGCTGTACTTCAGCCAACTCGGCTTCAATGCTCTAACCTTTTTCGATTTTTTCTCGACATCTTTAATTAGATCCTCGCGCACTTTCAGTGTTGTCCGCAATACTGCCCGATGCTGGCTTGATTCTATTTCGTTGATCCATTCTGGATCGCTGCTGGAGGAAGAAGACGCGGCCATGTCTTCAGCCTTTAATCTGAATAATGTTATTGATGATGAGTCTATTGAAAATATGAAGCCCGATTCAACATCAGATATGGACCAAAATAGTTTTCTTGACGAATATAATAATGATGAAGAACCCGATGATCCAGCTGCTACCAATATTTACCACCTAGATGACATAAATTTTTTTGTTAATTCGCTTCCTGAAGGATGGGGACCAAATACCACAATTGAAGAAATAAAGAAAAATAATTACTTAGTATTAAAAAATAGATTATTAGAAAATGCAAGGATCTATCAAAAATCCTAACTGAAACATTTATTGTCAACATATTTTCTGTTACAGTATGAATAAATAAAAAAAATTACCAACATTATTGTTGTTTTCATTATGTTATCTGGCATCCCTAAAGAATACAAATAACTTCCAAAGTATTTGTAGCCATAAAAAGGAATAGTTTGTATAGATTCTTTTCCCACCCCCTTTCTGCCTTATATAGGCAGGATACCTATACGTTTTACATATGTTTAACTATTGGGGTAAAATAAAACAAAATTTACATTTAATTATATTTATTGGTGATTAATACAAAACACATTCGGTTACTTGTTGTACATAGAGCAAGATTAATATAAACCAGTACTAAAGAGATCTATTTGTAACGTTGCCATTTATAATATTATAGGAAAAGAATGAGTCGTGAATAATTAAGGCGTTCACTTTAGTGTCTTTGGGAAACTGCTGTCTTCCACTCGTTTCAAATTCCAACTTCACATCCACTGTAGAGGATTTCACTGCTTCTGGCTGATGGCTACAATCAATAACGAACACTGGATTGTCCAAATATTCCCTCAAGTCCATCATAGGGTCGTTTATTTCACGACCGTAATAACTGCTTTGAAAATGTTCATAATTATAATAGGCTGCTGCGTAAAGTTTTTTGGCAAAATCAAAGTTCCATCTTTCGTAAGGATACACTGTCGAGTTTAAATATAATCTTACGTCGCTTATATTGGCAGAAATGAATTTGGTCGCGTCTTTTTCCCCCGTATCCGCATTGGAGTTTTCTTGAAAGGAAATTATGATGTAGCGAGGTTTCTCCAAACTCGTGCTAGTCCTCACGGCCCAAACGTCTAATGATGTTTGTCGCAGCGTGGGAAGCTGATATAGATCCCAATTTCTATACGACATTTGAATAATTATAATAGGCTGCTGCGTAAAGTTTTTTGGCAAAATCAAAGTTCCATCTTTCGTCAGGATACATTGTCGAGTTTAAATATAATTGGTCGCATGTTTACAAGGTTAGCAAAGGCAGTGGTAGGGATTAGACACAAATCCCTCTATCGACAACGTCAGCAAGGACAGTGGTGGGGGTGATTGTGCGGTTAGCAAAGGCAGTGGTAGGGATTAGACACAAATCCCTCTATCGACAACGTCAACAAGGACAGTGGTG